>PVJC01010338.1:0-43925 GCA_004026665.1 Murina feae
CTGCTGAGGAGGCAGGAGAGGCTCCCACCACCACTGCTGTACTGGCAGCCATCAGCCTGGCTTGTGGCTGAGCAGAGCTCCCTCTGTGGGAGTGCCCTGACCACCAGGGGCAGCTCCTGCATTGAGCATCTGCCCCCTGGTGGTCAGTGTGTGTCATAGTGACCAGCCATTCCCAGTCGTTCTGCTGTTAGGGTCAATTTGCATATTACCCTTCTATTATATAGGATTATATAGGATAGAGGCCTGGTGCATGGGTTGGGGGCTGGGTGGTTTGCCCTGAAGGGTGTCCTAGATCAGGGTAGGATTCCCACTGGGGTGCCTGGCCAGCCTGGGTGAGGGGCTGATGGCTGTTTGCAGGCTGGCCACAGTTCCCATTGACCCAACATCCCAACAAGGCTGGCTGGAATCAGGTTTTTGGGGTTTATTTATTTTCTATAATTGAAACATTGTTGTCTTGAGTGGAGGTGAAACGACTGCTGGTGAAATGAAGCCTCCTGTTTGCTTCAGCCCCATGGCTTCTATAATTGAAAATTTGTTGCCTTAAGCAGCCTAGGCAGGCAGTTTCCTCCATCGCTGGTGCAACAGAAGTCTCCTGTTTGCTCTAGCTCCATGGCTGCTGGCCGCCATCTTGACTGGGTTACTTTGCATAACAGTCACTCTGATTGGCTGGTGGGCATGGTTTGGCTGGTGGGCATGGCTTAGGTGTAACGGAGTGAGGGTCAATTTGTATATTACTCTTTTTTAGGTTATATTCCCATTTTTTCTTGGCCCAGTCCATGTGCTTCAAAATCATGGGTTTGTCCTAAATTTGAAAATTTTATCTATGTGACAAAACTTGATCTACCTACAGGTTCAGTGCTTTGGACTTAATCAAATTCATTCACATTCTAGATGGATTACAATGAACACATATTTCAAAGTTATAATTTAGTTTGTGACCATGGAATGAACAACCTTAAGAAAGAGACTGAATATTCAATTGTGGCCTCATTTTTTTTTTCATATATTAACCAGTAGTTCATAAACTAGCCATAACTGAGAACTACCTGGGAAATTTTTAATGCAGATTCTCGATCCCAATCTCAAATCTGCTGAATAAGAAACTTCAGGAACAGAGCCCAGAAATTTATATTTATAGCACCTTCCCCAAAAAATAATAATGCATACCACAAACACCTGAAATTTGGAAACCACCTCTCTAACCACATGGATTTGACAGTTTATTTATTTAACCAAGTGTTTCTAAAAATTAGTGGACTTTTCTGTGGTACTACAAAAGAAATAGAGAACACAATCCTGTTCTCAAGCTTACTGTGACAGAATTTCCCAAAATGTATTCCATGAGATATTTATAGGCATTACATGAAAAAAGTGATTCATGATCAAATAACTGTGGCAAGCTCTAGGTTAAACAAATATAATATTTCTTCACTTCAGAATTCCTCAGGGCCTTTTATAGGTTATGGCTTTACAAGGGCAAATTATTTCATCACAGAGCTTGTCTTAGGACCCAATGTTCTAAGTTTTGGAAATGCTGAACTAAATTATCAATTTCTTAAGAACAATAACCATGACTCCATACAGTTTTTCAACCCCTCATAGTATCTAATTAGAACAAGGCTTAATAACACATGAAAGGTTAGTTAAACTAATTCTCATAATGTAAAGGGTAAGTTGGTCATTCAAGTGGATAATGTTTGCCAGGGCTACAGTGTACATCTGTCATTGATTCCATTACCTTTTTATTTCTCCTTTTGGAGTGTTGGCTCATATTGGTGCCACTAGTAAAGCAATAGTTCCCTTATGTGTTGTCAATTCATTTGTCTTCTACCAATACTCAAAAGTCAGGTTTTATAGATTGTCATAGTTATGCTAAGAAGGCAGTTGTGGCTGTGGAATGATGTTGGAATTGTGACAACGGAAACACTGTAGAAGCCGAGGAACTTAGCATCCCTCAGGAGCTGAGGGTGGTACATACATGTACCATTGCAGGAATAGGACACCAAGAAGAAGAAGAATTGCAGCCCAAGAAAACAGCTACGCGTTCTGTGGCTGATTCTAGCCTAAGTACCTCGCTGCACACTACCTGGCAAGCTGTGGTGGAGGAAAACTTTAGACAGCATGGAAAAGTGAACTTGGCAAATGAAGGATAAGAAGAAAATCAAAATAACAGTTTCTGCCATCAATTCACCTTTTCCAGGACTGAAGCAAACTTATTTGGTATTTTTAGTTTGCTTGCTTCTAAGTGACATGAAAATGCTTCCCCTTCACTGAGCTGGAGTCAAAAATCAAATGACTAGGAACTGAGGTTTTACATTTTATCTTTTAATATGGAGAACTGAGGGCAGAAAAAAAGACCGTATCTTAGAGTGGTTTGAATTCAAATTGTTTTTCATAGTCTGCATCAGGCTTTGATGAAATGGAGGTGGTTTCCATGATGTCATCCATATGGTTTAAATAAACAGTGTCCTAAGGTTAACAAGCTGCAATCGTAACAGAACTAGTGAGGATTATAGTAGAGCTAATTTGATCAATTACTTTTAGTTCCAGAGGTCTCTAGATGAGACAGAAGCCAGTATACACATGTTGGCAGATGAAAAATAAGTTTGGTCAACACATACCCTGATGGTAATGAACATTCTTTCAGACTTCATTTTTCATCCCCAAGAGAGAAGAATCCCACTGATTCCAGCCACTGCTACTCAAAAGCAGCCAGAAAGATAACTGTAAATATTTTCAGGAGCCAGAACCTTGCATTCCATGGGGTACACTAAGATTAGTCTATTAGTTATTCCATTGAGCGTTTAAATGTTATATTTTAGGTTTTCCTTGTATTATCTTCCTATTAAAAATTAATTAGAACTAGAATTAACTAAAGTTTTTAGTCAGTATATATTAGGACCTCCTTAAAAGTTGATATTTTCTAATTATACTGGTAAATATTACTCAATTACATGAAGCTAATAAACCATTTCACATATGTGGAGTATGTACATGAGTTGGGTTTATCAGCATTAAAACATGGTGACTATAAGGAAGTGGTTTCTTTGGTATATAAATGGAAGAAATAGGATGATTTTTTAAAAAAACTATGTAAATTCCACAGTATTTCACTATATACAAGACACTGGCTTGGTGTACAAAGTACAGAGTTGTAAAAGTCATGGATCCTGACCTCATTGCCTAGTAGAGGTGATGATATGTATACCAAAAACTATAACCCAAGGTAGATCTGCTATAGAAGAGGCATAAAACGATCTCTAGAGGAGTCACAAGATGGCATGATTTAATCTGGTGGCAGAAATCAAGAAAAAATTCCTAGAGAGCTTTCATTTGAGATGTGTAGGCCAAGAATCAGACATTTGAGCATAAGGAATAAGTCATAGATAGCATGAAGAGGGGAAAGGAGTTATGTCCAGGGAATACTAAGGAATTGCTTTTGGCTTGCTTGCTCAGAAAGATTGTGTTAATAGAAGCGAAAAAAATAAGACACATGCCCTAACGGGTTTGGTTCAGTGGATAAAGTGTCGGCCTACAGACTGAAGGGTCCCAGGTTCAATTCTGGTCAAGGGAATGTACCTTGGTTGCGGGCACATCCCTAGTAGGGGGTGTGCAGGAGGCAGCTGATCGATGTTTCTCTCTCATCGATGTTTCTAACTCTCTATCCCTCTCCCTTCCTCTCTGTAAAAAAATCAATAAAATATATTTACAAAATAAAAATTAAAAATAAGGACACAAAGGTAAGTCGGGATCATTTTTGAAAGACTTTGAATTCCAGTGAACTTGAGGTTGAGCAAATAGTGTAGGGAGTTGTTGAAAGTTGTTGTGAAGAATATATCAGAATCAGAAAAATTAATCTAGAATAGTATCCAGACACTGTTGAAGTTGTTAGATAAAACCAACTCCATCCTTATATAATAAAGAGGTAATATGCAAATTGACCATCACTTCAACACACAAGATGGCTTCCCCCATGTGGACAAAAGATGGCCACCACAAGATGGCCAGTCGGGGAGGGCAGTTGGGAGGGACCAGGCCTGCAAGGGAGGACAGTTGGGGACAATCAGGCCTGCAAGGGAGGGCAGTTAAGGTGACTGGGCCAGTATCGAGGGGCAGTTGGGGGGAGGGACCAGGCCTGCAGGGGAAGGCAATTGAGGGGGACCATCCCTGCAGGGGAGGGCAGTTGGAGGGAATCAGGCCTGTAGGGGAGGGCAGTTGGAGGCAAACAGGCCAGTAGGGGAGGGTAGGGGGCACCAGGCCTGCAGGGGAGGGCAGTTGGGCAGGACCAGGCCAGCAGGGGAGTGGTTAGGGGTGATCAGGCTGGCAGGCAGAAGCAGTTAGGGGCAATCAGGCAGGCAGGTGAGCAGTTGGGAGCCAGCAATCCTGGATTGTGAGAGGGATGTCCGACTGCCCATTTAAGCCCAATGCCACCAGGCTCTGGCCTAAACGGGAAGTCAGACATCCCTAAAGGGCTCCCAGATTGGAGAGAATGCAGACAGGGCTGAGAGACAACCCCCACCCCCATGCACAAATTTCATGCACCGGGCCTCTAGTAGGTATATAAAAAATGATGGTGCTAACAACAGGGACATGAAAAAAAAAATGAGGAAGTGGAGTCGTTTTGTGGGGTTTAGTTGCATTTAGAACTTGGATACTCTGATCCAAAAAGTCTTACAGCTTAGAAAGTTGTTGAAGGTAAATAAAGTGGGCCTTTGGGAATTAGCTGCCACCATCTTTGTCGTGGAGTGGCGGTTAACTTGCATATTACTCTTTTATTAGGTAGGATGGACATTTAGGTTATTTATAGTTTCGGCTATTAGGAATAATGCTGGAGTTCCTCCAGCAAGAATTTTAGATTCTCATTTAGCAAATACTTAATACAGTCTTAATATGTGCCAGACACTGCTAAGCATGGTTAGAAAAACAACTATATAAAACAGAGACATTCAGGAGTGTAGAATCTCATAGTTTCTCACTCTGGTTCTATCACTTATTTGCTGTGCTACCTAAAGCAGTTAACATTTTTTGAAATGCTCCACTTGTTTATATCCCTGGGAATATTGTAATGTGCATGTTTAAGTTGTGGTATTAGATTTTTAGGTGTAAAATTGTTTAGGATGATGAGGGAGTTATTATAGTCAGTCATGAGGACTAGTGGAGGCAAGAAAAGAGGTGAAAGCCAAAATCCCAGTGAGAGTGGGGAAGCACAGCATATGGGAAATGCTTTAGAGAGGTCTCTTAGGTTAGAACCAAAGCCAAGCTTTCCACTAGTACGTCACTTTCCAGTGTGACAGCCAGTAGCACTCCCACACGGAGTCTAAGCATCAGATCCAGACACCAGAGGAATTATATATACATTTCTGAAACGGGACCCTGAACAGGAGGAGACAATAGAGAAGGATGATTGTAAGGATCTTCTTACAATCTCTGAGTTGGTACTTACTAAGTGCCTTGCTCAGTGCTACTTGCTGAGTGCACAGTGGTGTGCAAACCAGACATGATCTCTGATAGCATGAAGGTTATAGTCTATGAAGATGGCAAATATTAATTAAACCTCCATGATAGGTGCTTTTCAAAAGAGGTGCACAGCTCAGCAAGACCCTCTGATGGAAGACTTTTTATTTAGATAGGGGATCAAGAGGGCTGCTCCAAGGAAATAACTTTGAACAAAGAATGACATCAGCCCTCAACAAAGTTCTTTATTGGGGTTGGCCGCAAACTACTACTCAGTTTTATTCCTATCGGCTACTAGAGCATCCAGTTGTTCTTGCAGAATCCTGAAAGAACAAAATATCAAAAGATCCAAAAACATCACAGCTGAATCCAGTGACTGCACTACACAGAGAAATAGAACTCATTCAAGGTCTAGCCATGCTTATGACTGAGGCACTCCTGCACAGCGGTAGAAACCAGAGTCTGGCATCCAATCCCATGTGGCTTGATGGAAATTATGGAGTCTCTGTAACCCTCAGTTTCCTCTTAATGTAAGATGAAAATAGTAGAAATATACATTCCTATAATTCTCTGTGAGAACTAAGTAATCCACAAAACTCAAAGCACAGTTTTTAGCACTGTTTCTTCATATATCTTAGCAATTATCCTCCTGGATAAGGATTATTTTTTTTTTTTTTTGGATAAGGATTTTTAATTGAGCTATAATTCATAAAAATTACCCTCAGAAATTGTATAATTCAGTGGTTTTAGTATATTTACAAGGTTTACTACTATCTAATTTCAGAACATTTTTATCACCCCAAAAGAAATCCCATACCCATTGGCAGTCACTCTCCATTTTACTTTTTTCCAGACTGTGGCAAGCACTAATCTACTTTCTGCCTCTATTCTGGACATTTCATGTAAAGGAATCAATAATATGTGGCCTTTTGTATCTGGCTTGTTTTGCTTAGCATATTTTCAAGGTTCATTCATGTTATAGCATTTATCAGTACTTCATTCCTTTTTGAGGCTGAATAATGTTCAATTGTATGAATATGCCATACAGTTTTGTTTATCAATTTATTAGTTAACTAGAGGCTCGATGCATGAAATTTGTGCACGGGTGGAGGAGAGGGTGGGGGTCCCTCAGCCCAGCCTGCCCCCTCTCAAGAGTCCAGGACTCCCTCAGTGAATGTCCTACTAACGGTCACAGTCTGGCAGGCGCCGTGTGTGTGTATGTGTGTGTGTGTGTGAGTGTGTGTGTCCCCGCTGGGGGCCTGCCCCCAGCCGCATCTGAGGCTGGGAGCAGTCGCCCTGTGTGTGTGTCTGTCTGTCTGTCTGCTGGGGGCCTGCCGTGGAGGCTTGGAGCAGGCACCCCTCTGTGTTGATCTCTCAGGCTCCTGCCTCGCCTGCATGTTATTCTCTCCTTAGAGCTGAGCCGGCCATGCTTGCCTGCTCACCAATCACCCCAACGACTGGGAGAAGGCCCTGCTGCGTGCTGCCTGCAGGCCGGGCTTTCCTGCTTGCTGATCACCAAGTGACCCATGAGCAGGCCCTGCTGGGGGCTGCCTGCTGGTGGTGCTTGCTTGCTCCAGGGCAGCATGACCTGCTCATGGGTTGCCAAGGCAGTGCCTGCTGGGCTCACTTGTGTTGCCAGGGTGACGCCGCCAGCATCCTGCCCCACCGCTATGGGTGCCACCATCTTTGTCGCGGAGTGGCGGTTAACTTACATATTACTCTTTTATTAGATAGGATGGACATTTAGGTTATTTATAGTTTTGGCTATTAGGAATAATGCTGCTATGAACATTAATGTACAACTTTTTGTGTGGACAAGGGTTGCCAATTCTCTTGAGGATGTATATAGGAGTAGAATTCCTAGATTCCATGTGAATTTTATTTATATTTTTACCTTTTGTGGGAACAGCCAAAATGTTTCTCAAAACTCTTGCACCATTTTACATTCCCACCAGCAATGCATGAGGATTCTAATTTCTTCACATCCCACCAACACTAGCTGTTGTCCATCTTTTTTAGTTTAGCCATCCTTATGAGTGTGAAGTGCTGTCTAATTGTGCTTTTATTTGTATTTCTCTAATGACTAATGATGTTTTGCATCTTTCACATGCTTGTCCAACTGTGTATCTTCTTTGAATAAGTATCAGCTCACATTAATGTCCATTGTTTAATTAGGTTACTTATCCTATTATTGTTGTGCTGGATAAAGATTTGATGAAAAGATTTTATTCACTCCCACTGATTCCGGTGAAACAAAATCAGCTCTCCAAGAAGGAACAGGTCATTATTACTTGTTTTCTGCCTTAGTAAATAGTAGGTGTTCCAGAATTAGCAGGCATGGAGGGTCTTTTGTGGCTAGGCAGAAGAACAGGGCAGACGTCCTCCTCATGCTTATCTCCCCTTCTGCAAACCCTGGCCCTTCTCCCTTTCCATGTTGAAACTCTACCTTGTCCTCTCTTTCCTACCCTGAGCTCTCCCACTTTAATCTCATGGTGCCATCTTGAGACATTTCTATATACAGGTAGTGTCCAGGGGGGCAGGAAACTATAAGGTTACTTGTCCATGCCTTCCTTCTCGGCACAGGGCCTGGAGGGCCGTAAGAATAAGAACAAACAACTTACTTTTTCTGATCTCTTTTACTGATTCTGAACCTTGACATTGCTGAGGCTGGCAGAGGCAATAATTGGTGTGTGTGTTGGGGGCGGGGGCAGGAGGGAATCCAAGAACTAAGGGCAGAAAGCGAGTGCTGCCTCCTTAGGAACGCTGTGGCCTGAGGCAACTTAATTTTCAGATAATAAGCTTGGTTTTCCTCTACTTATCTTGGAATAATTTTGTGAAGATAAAATGACCTAATGTATGTAACGGTGCCTTGTAAAACACTATATACATGAAAGTTTTATTATCCAAGAATGAGAATTCAGTTTCTATGTAGCATCACAGTTGTAGTTGAATAAGCTCCAGAAAAGTGAATCTCTTTATACAATACCTCCTGGTAATTTCTACTATATGTAGATTATATGTGGAGTATGGTTTTTCATTTGAGGATTGTATAATTCTATGTCATAGTTGTTTGCAAACACTTTGTTTGAAAATGAGCTGACAATTGCAATCCTCTACATTCAACTCATTCACACATAAATACGTTAAATGAGTTCTTATTTCTCCACACAGATATTTTATTCTCAGACTAAAGTAAATACTTGAAATTATATACTTTAAGTAAAAATCTGAACTAGAATTGTTTTCTAATTTATTTTGAGTACTTTTTAAATGCCTTACTTCATCTAATCTTCCCAACATTCAAATGAGAAAATATCATGATTCTCCCCATTTTCCAGATAAGAAAAGTGGGACACAACAAAATCAAGGCCACCTATCATAGGAGACTAATCTGGGATTGGGAATTTAGTCTGTTAAACTCAGCTCTCAACCTCTTAACCCCATGTAGTGATATATCAGACAGAAAGAGTATTCTAAGGAAATGGAGTGTAATATACTGAAGAGAAAAAGAAATCTGAAGAATTGGAAGTTGATTCCTCTGCATTCACTTGTGTTATTTATTTTTATGTTTCATTAAAGGATTACCTTAGACAGAATCACAAAAGAAAAGAAATCAAAAGAACTAGATAAGATCACTAATCTATGGATAAGGGGTTGATTCCCATTTGAGCTTTATTTAAGAAGTGAGGAAAACTTCACTGAGAGTCAGAATTGTGAAACAAAGCTATGAATTATTAAAGGGAGTTACAATAGTTACTTCTCTGAAGAGCACTAAGCAGGGCAAATCTCCTCTTCCATAGCCTCCAGGAAATTCAATTAGGAGTCAAAGCAGTGAATAAAACTAGCTAAGTTACAGCCACCATAAGAATACCATAGCATATTAATGTTTATAAAGAAAAAATTCAAATACTGAAGAGAAAGGAAAAAACTAAAAATCCCTTAAAAGCCAATATGTACAAAAAAAACTTTGCAAATTTAATTTAAAAAACTGTGGTTACCCAGGTTTTTTCCGTTCCTAGATGTAATAGTGTAAGTTAAATAAACTAGGGGCTCAGTGCACAAAAGTTTGTGCACTCAGGGGTCGGGGGGTCCCTCAGCCCAGCCTGTGCCCTCTGACAGTCTGGGACCCCTCAGGGAATGTCCACCTGCTGGTGTGCCTAGCCAACCTGGTAAGGGGCTGATAGCTGTTTTCAGGCTGGCCAAGCTCCCCAGTGGACCCTCACCCCATGGGGATGTGGCCAGTCTGGGTGAGGGGCTGAGGGTTGTTTTCAGGCTGCCCACAGTTCCCATTGACCCAATGTCCCAGTGAGGCTGGCTGGAATCAGGTTTCTGGGGTTTATTTATCTTCTATAATTGAAACTTTGTTACCTTGAGCGGAGGCCTAGGCAAGCAACGGAAGCCTCCTGTTTGCTTCAGCTCCGTGGCTTCTGTAATTGAAACATTGTTGCTTGAGCAGAGGCCCACCGGCCTAGTCAGGCAGTTGCAACAGAAGCCTCCTGTTTACTCTGGCTCTGTGGTTGCTGCCCTCCATCTTGGCTGGGTTAATTTGTATACAGCCGCTCTGACTGGCTGGTGGGTGTGGCTTGGGTGTCTTTGAGTGATGGTCAATTTGCGTATTACTCTTTTATTAGATTAGATATACTCATATACCCACTTTTATTCGTGTAAAATATACCATGAATGTTTTGTGTAAAGATGTGCATATAAATTAATATAGGAATCAAATACCCATCTTATGGATAAATATACATAATATATATTTTTATATACTTATACATAATTTTAAATTGTTCTCAGCAGTACGGATAGATTTTTTTTTAGAAATAATAAAACAGTCCAAATCAAGTTATATAAATGTCCTTGGTGTCACACTCACACCACACTAACCCCTGTCTCTTTCATTCCTTATAATTTTGTTTTTGTTCTTTTTACCTTGTCTCATCCTTTTGCCAATTACAAACTTGCTGTTTTTAAATTATCCACTTGATTCATCCTTTAAAAGAAAGGACATGAACTCTACTGTTACAAAATATAAAATTACAATATTTGTTGTTTGCAAATTACCAGTTTAAAATAAAACCCAGCAGTAAGGGTCTTCTAATTAAAAATTTTGTTCGTTTTGTCTTACCTTTTTCATGTACAGTGCTAGACAGAGCATAGATTCTAACATAAACAATGAGTGCAGACTTGAACCTGTAATGAACTACCTAATTCTTTTTTTTCAGTTAGGTTACTATTTTGCCCAGCAAGCTATAAATAGGATTTTTGAGAAATCCTGCCAACTCAATACTTTTTTTTTTGTATCAAATGTAGCTTCTAATTTCCATTTCAGTTTGAAATACTGTCAGAGTATTCTGCCTCAAAGTGTGACAGGCAACACTGTTTGATGGATGTCAGGAGCCTATTAAACATAATCACACAGTAACATATTTACTATGGAAGCAGTTAAATCATTTGAGTAGTTCCAACAAACCAAATGCTCTGTGAATAAGAGCTGAGTTTTGTAAGTGCTTCTAAAACAGACCTAGACCAACTTAGTATGCAAAAATGCATGTAACATGACTTTCAGTGGAGGATGGTTCAAAGGGTAGAAGACATTTTCATAGATGGTTTTCACTGTACTAAAACATGCATTTTGGAACATACATACTCATATACATGCATATGCCTTAAGGACCCAAATCACCAATAAATTCATTCTATTTTCCATTTTAATGATCCTTTCAGATATATCTCAGTGGAAAGCAAAGTCTAATGCCAAATTTTACATGGATATCTTTTTCCCCAAATACATTTTAGTGAAATAAAATTGATGCTAATGAAAATGTAGGTTTAAATCTAGTACTTGGAGATAGTTATAAAATAATAAACCATAAATTTTTTAAGGAAGTATTTAAGTTACCTGTCTTCTCTATAATTTGGTTTACTCCTCATTCAGGTGGGAGAGGTGGTGGTTGGGGAAGAGTATGGTATATCAAAAGTATTTGTTAAGCCCTAGCCCGTCTTACTCAGTGGTTAGTGTCGAACTGCAGACTGAAGGGTCATGAGTTCACTTCCTGTCAAGAGCATGTACCTTGGTTGCAGGCTTAATCCCCAGCTTTGGTCAAGGTGCATGCAATAGGCAACCAATCAATGTGTTAAGTCCTTAACTTAAAAGACCCTCTAAATCCCTTACCTATCTCTCCAATCTTATTCCTATCACACTCCCTATCACAGTCCACTCCATTGTCTGATTAGCCTTCTTTCACTTTATCGACCTATATGTTTGTTCCTAAAGAAAGAATTACCAGAAAGAATACTGATTTCTCCATATAGACCACAATATTAACAAGAGGCCAATCTCATAGGGAGAAGCTGTAATTCTTTGGTAAGAACAAAAAAGTAGGGAAGAGAAATAAGACAAGCACCACTGAACTACTCTGCTATCCCACCCTAATGCTGCTAAGATACTGCCCAAAGAGAAAAGTTCTGTTCAAGTCTCAAAGTTTAGTTGTCATTGGCTGTGTACTGCTGCAAGACTACTTTCTCTGGGCTTTCAACCTTGAAAAGATTAGGGCATCATCCTTTCATCTCTCCCCGCTCACTCTGAAAACATTTTTGTATCTTATGTACCAGAGAGATCACAAGGCATATGAGAAAACACAGATTGTGAAGTGGGGGGAATTGATTAAGTTAGGAAAGGCAAATCATCACATTTTTGTCAATTACTTATTTCTGCAGTGTCTCACAGTATGGACCACAGTTTATACACTGATACCATTAAAAACCGCTGTACCTGTTTGCCATTATAAATATAATTAAAACTATATGGATTGAAATAGAAATTAGATGTAAGACAGGTCCACTGGCCTAAAAAGAGTGATTTATTCTGTCTACATAACCAATGTCAGAAATCTTCCTAACATTGTCAAACAATCAGTATGGCGCAGCTTTCCCCCATGAGGGGAAACAAATCTAATGATCATTGACTCATTCTGAAAACAGGCAAACTTGAATTAACAGATGGGTGACTGTTAATTAGCCATTAGTTAACCAGTGTGCATGTCTTGGCAGTTCTCACAGAGCCTTAACAAAATGAAAGAGGGAAGGCATAAACAAGAATGAAGGGCTGAGTTCTCCTGAATCCCATTTATAATTTTTCATGACAACTTACATTCTTGATAGAAAAATAATTGGATGGGAAAATAATAATAAGAGGAAAAGAGACACTTGTCCAACATAAATGGGGCCCTTTTTCTAAGATCTTTATGGATTGCTATGTTTCTCAGAAAAGTTATCTTTCTCACTTTAGAACTGCTAATATCAGAAATACCAAAGGAAGAGCTCCATGCTCTAACTAACCTCTGTAGTGTTTTTAAATTGATTTCAGACAGGAAGGGAGAGGGGGAGAGAGAGATGGAAACATCAATGATGAGAGAGAACCATTGATCAGCTGCCTTCTGCACACCCCCGAGGACTGAGTCCGCAATCCAGTCATGTGCCCTGACCAGGAATTGAACCAGCAATCATTCAGTGCATGGGACGATGCCCAACCAACTGAGCCACACTGGCCAGGGCTGTCCTCTGTTTTTTTTGAGACCACCTATTACTGGGACATGCCAGTGTAGGTAGAGTCTAAATCAAGTGTTTCTCAAACTTCAGTGTTTAAAATAATCCCCTGGGGATCTTGTTAAATATGTCGATTCTGACACAGCTCCCAAGTAATGCTGATGCTGCTAGACTGCACTCCACATGTTGAATAGCAAGGTTCCAGACAGACAGGGGTACTCCAACTTCAGCATGCATCAGAATTACATGCAGGGCTAGTTAGAACACAAATTGCTGTCCTTACCCAAATTTCTGATTATATGACCACAGAGACAGAAATTAGACTAATGTGGCTGCAAGTAAAGGGATGCTGGCAGCCACCAGAAGCTCCAAAAGGAAAAAAAAATGGCTTCTCCCCTAGAGCCCCCATTGCCCTACCAATACCCTGAGTGTGGGTTGGTGCCTGAGAATTTGAATTTCTAACAAATTCACAGGTCATAATGCTACTACTGATTTTAGGACAATTTGTAAACTACTGTTGTAGCCATATTCTTGCGGAGGTGGTATCACTGAGAAATAAATATCTTTCAGAGCTTAGATTTTTTTTCTTTTTCTAAGCTCTTTGTAGAGTTCTGGCAAATAGCAAAAGCATGGCATCTCCACAAATCTTAGAGAAGATCATTGTTGCCCTTCTCTGCTCTTTTTGGAAACAGGACAATGCAGGTCTTCAATTTAAAACAGAAGAATAGGACTCTTTTTAGACACTGTTAAGAAGAGTTGGTATACTTGGAATTTATAGCTTATTTACCTTAGTACAAAGCTTTGAAATAATGTCACTTTCCTCTAAAATCTACAGCTTAATGGGAGGTAATCACTGCGGATGAAACTCCCTCCAGGGAGACACTCACAAAATGGGCATGTGAATTTGGCTTGACAAGCTCTTTCCATCTCCTTCATGATACCCCAATTAGCCCTTTTTGCCAGAAAGTTCTTTCAGTGATGGAGCATGCCAGGATCTGTATGGGGCTTAAGCTAGTCACCACCTGAGCAATATGTGGAGGAGTATCTGAAATGCCCACATTTTTCATTCCTTTGAGTTAAAGAATGAAGGGTCTTGTTGAAATGTCTTTTATCCTGTGAGGCTAACCTACAAACATTCCTAATATTCACCTTGACTCGAATGCATTCATATTTGTGAGCACTTGTCAGTTGTCAAACACAGCTCCAGGCACTAGAGAGAGTGTAATCAACTAACGTGAAAAGATCTCAGCTTGCTTGAAACTTATACTGAAGGTGGGAGGGAGCTAGTAAATAAGAGAACAAGGTCATTTCAGAGTATAGTTCATGATGTGGAGAAAATGAAACAGTGTAATATGATAAAGAAAGGGCTGCTTCTCTACATCGGATGGTCAGGGAAGTTTTCTCTGAAAAGGTAATTAATGAGCTAAGACATTGATAACAAGAAAAAGCCAATTGTGTTGTTCATCAAATTTCCTAGCAATATTTTTAAAATAATTTTTAATGTAATTTATTATGTTAGTGTGTGGTTAGGGCATAGGAAGCAATTTTTGATAAGAGAGGAACAGGATGAAATCACCAAAGTCTAAAGCATTGGTGTTGCTAAGTGTGCCATAAAGACCTTGGGTTGCCAGAAACTACATAAGGATATGGGTTTTCCTGGATAGTTCATATTCTGAGCCATAATTCTCAGCTATTATTAATATGTATGCATTAAAAACAGTCAAGCTCCAATCTGGTGATGTCCTAACCACAGCTGAGTCATTGTGGTGGTGAAATACTTAATTATTTTCAGATTTGAGCATCTGTGAGGCCCAGCTCTACAGGCACACACTTCAAAGACTTGGCAGTTGTTCTCAATCTTTCCATTTTTGAAGCAACAAAGAACAGCGCTGAACTTTTGCCAGTCTAGAAAACATGGTCAATCAAAGTTTATGATGGACAACCACTAGGCAGATACACATCTAAGGGTCCTAGGTGAATTCAAAAGAACAGTATACAGAATCCCCCTGCCCCAGCCCAAACCACACCCAACATCTCACTCCTTCCCCAGCCCTCCTCAATGCCACCTCCGATTTCTTCCCATCATTCATGCAAATAGATTCAATTGTAAAGCAGGTAGAATATCCTACATATTCAAGAACAATAGTTGATTCACATCTTGCTGATTCATTTGTCATTCTTAAAGTGTACTCATTGTGGAAGAGTATGATGCTCAATATTCTGAAGAAGTTCCATTCACAAATGAAGATAATAGGAAATGCATGGATGGCAATTGTTGGTTCCAGCATTGGCCTTGGTTAAATGTGTGAAGAAGGGACATTTTTGATGAGGTACTCTTCCTTCTGCTTTCCTCTATTATTCTTCATACCTCTCTCATAGGCTTCCCAGAATTCTTACTGGGGAACCTATATTTATGTTTGTCCTACATTACACCATTCCAAAATTCTGAAACTTTTCTTATTCTCCTTTCTCCATTCCAACCTACTATTCCCTTTTCCATTCCTTCAAATAGTCGTTAGGTAACTGGTCAATCTGAAAAATTAATTCTAGAACAGTGCTACTCAAAGTATGATGCCCCTACCAACATCATCAGCAGAACATGGGAACTTATAAAGATGTTTATTTCTACCCATTCCCAACCTAGTGAATTGTGGAAGAGGGAGTAGTAATTTGTGTCTTTATGTGATCTTCACATAATTCTTGAAATTGAGAAATATTGTGGAGTAAAAATAAGAGATAATGAATTATTGTCACTTTCAGATATAATGTATCTGCTTTTTAAAGGGCCTTTGAAGTCTCACTATAAAATCATGGCTATGAAAAAATTTTTTAAAAAGCATGGCTGTGTAAAAATTGAGGAAAAGTCCATTTTGTACCAGAAACCACCCTACTTAGTAGATGCTGGCTCCCACCACCCTGAAAACAGCACTGATGACAGAGAAGCTAGTATCAGACAAGGACCTCTGAATGTACACTCAAAAGCCATCAAAACATCTCTCCTGAAGCTTCTGACAGGTAGATTAGAACACTGTGGCACTCAGCCATAGCCCCAGTGTTCAGAAGAGAAAATAGGGACTCCCAAAACATCCTCCTTCACAGTGTTAATGGCTTGCATGTAATCACACATCATTTACTGAACGTGAAAGGAGGTCTGATATGGGAAAGGTGTGATGACCTGGCAATTTATTTTACTTCTTAGGCATGTATCTGTGAGCTCAGAAAGTCAACAAGCTTAAAATGTTATCTAGAATAAGACAAACATGCAATTTTCCTCTTGCTTTATTCTGCTATTTTTTTCTTAATGATTAATTAAGAGACATTCCTCTACTTAAGAAATTTGAGATGAGGCTGTACTAGCCATTATGATCATTCATATCATCCACAAAATTAACTGTCTTGGTAACCCATAGGCCAAAATTTCCAGCTAAGGAAGAATTTTTACCAAACCTTATGTGCTCCCCCCTCCCCCATCCCCAATCTTTTCTGTGCAGTAACATCTTCCCAGGCATAAATTTTCCATCAGGACTCAGCCTTCCCTATAAAAGCCTTTTAGAGTTGTGTCTTCTAGCTGGCAGCATTTGAAAGTCAAGCAAACAAGACTTCCAGGCCTCACATTGAGTTAAGAAAACATTTTCTGCTTGACATTTAGGGCCAAATTAGGGACCAAAGTCCTCATTCTTTTACTCAAGACTAGGTTTATGTCTCCACAGGCAATGTGAAATGGAGTGTGGAGAAATGATCTCATGAAATAAATTAATTTAGACAGGATGCCTGGTTTGTTCATACCCCACAGAGAGAGGGGTGAAGGGCCGCCCGTGTGTGTGTGTGTGTGTGTGTGTGTGTGTGTGTGTGTGTGTGTGTGTTTAACAGCAGGTTAGGGAAACTGACACTGAAGAGATTAGAAAACAGGCTCTATCCCGCAGGAAAATTCGGGTTTTCCTCCAGACTCTGCCATATTCCAGTCACCAACTGTATGACCTTGGGCAAGTGTCCCTGAGCCTTTGTTTCCTCAACTGTTCAATGATTTTAAGAGACCCATTTGACTGTTTCCCAAGGCACTGATGAACAGAAGGATAATTAAAAAGGGCATTCCATATTGATATATCACAGTTCAATGTTACTGTCATTAAATGTCCCCTCTAATGTTTGCACCCAGTTCTAAAGAGACACAGGGCCATTGGGGTACATGCTGACATACCCTGGCCTCAAGCTTTCATCGTCTCCCACCAGGACCTTGGAGCCAAATTTACCAACACCAGGTGAATTTGCTATCTCAGTAATGAGCCCAACCATAGCCGCCTCCAGTACAAGATATCAGAATAGGAAATTGAGTCTGAGCTTCTCACATAGAAGGCCAGGGTATAAATCATGGTGAGCACACTAGGGGTTTTTCATCTGAGTCTGACTGGTTGGGTTCATAAAATCTCTTTCATTTTTCATCAGGAGATTCCAAGTTTTATATATTTATTATCCCTCTCATTATTTCACAGCCAGCAGCATATTTTACTTGTAGCAGTGCCTAACTTGAAATAATTTTGGAAACCACAATGCTTATGAGGCATGGCTTACTGGGGTACCAGCAAGCAAACCTTGCTCTTTATTAACAGACTGAGTTAAATATTGCTTACATTTTCACCCTGGTATGCCCTGCCATTTCACCTTTTTTCCCCCTAACAACAACGACAGAACATAGGAATAATTCAACATGGGCTTTCCCATCCCCCTGCCTCCAATGTGTCACAGTTTCAAGCAACTTGGTATAAACATAATTTATTTAACTCCCCTTATTCATACTGAAAGGCACTGACCATTGAGTGGCAACAGCAATAACTGTTATTTTCATGGCAAATGTGCTTCAGTGAAATATAGTCCAGGGTTGCCTCTGTGTCCTTCAAGCCACAGTCTACTCTTTAAAAATTAGTGTCCGTGGGTGGTTGTCAATATAGATCAGCCTAAGAGGGAAAATATGTTCACTGAGAAGTTCTTTGGCCTCAGACTTTAATACACAAGGAACACGATGATTACTGATGGATTTTTGCCTCTTTATATGTTTCTGTTCTTTTCCTACACTGCCTCCTCTGTGAGTTCATTTGGCTCAGATTCAACTTACTGGCGCATAAAAGAGTGAGTTTAGGTTACCCAATTTACTTAAGAAAACACAATTTGAGTATCTGCCTTCAGAAGAACATGTGTGTATTTCATTTACCATTGTGTTTTGTTTTGTTTTTTATAAATTTAGTGAGATTATTGAATTAATACATTTCTCACTAGTAGGGAAGACTTGGGTATTCTTCTGAGATCCCAGTTAGACAGTAAGATAAAATTATATGAGCAGAGAATTATGGGAGGGGGAGGAAGAGAGAAGTGGTACTACAAGGAAGATAAGGAAGAGGAGAAGGAGGAAGGGAAAGAGGAGGAGGAGAGGACAAGGAGGAAGGTAAAATTCATGCTTATTCATTTTGGAATCTAAGAGAGCCTTTCAGCAAGAACTATCTAGAATTTCATGAACCATATTCCAGCCTGGCTCTTGTGCAGCCAAAGTACCCTGATAAATCAGTCATATTGTTCCCTTTCATCAGCTCACCTTATCATGACAACACTACTGTTTCGAAACTTCAGGAAAAGACCATCCAAAAACAGAGTTGTTGAACCATTTTATTCCAGTACCTGGAACAATACCCAAAACACTCAAAAAATCCCTTAGAATGATGAATGAGCTTTCCTTGATGTATTCAAACTAGCTCAGGGGCAGTGTGGAATAGTGGTTATGAGCTTGGACTCTGAAGCCAGATTTGACTTCAAATCACAGTTTTGCCACTTCTTTGATGAATTTTTTGCACCTCAGTTTCCTTATCTATAAAATGAGGATATTAGGATCTACTTCATAGGATTGTGGTGAAGATTAATTGAGTAAATTATTCTTATAATAGTGCATGACACACAGTAAATTTAACCCAACTGACTGGGCTGTATTTCAACTTTTGTTATACTCTGGCATAGAATTAAAGAACATGGACTTTGGAGCAAACAGGCCTAGGTTCAAATTCTGACTCTGTCACTTACAAACTATATGGTGGTAGAGGTGTAGTTGAGAAATAGCTGCCCAGCCCAAGACTACATTTCCCAATCTCCTTTGAAGGTAGGTGTGGCCATGTGACTTACCTCCAGCTAATGGACTATGAGCAAAATGACACTTCCTAGACTATAAACCTTGCACACAGAATCCTCTACACTGAATTTCCAAGTCTTGCTTGCTGGAATAGCATCAGAGGGATCTTATAAGGCCACACAGACTACTGTGAGTCTGAGTCCCTGAATGACTTAAACAACTAGCCCACATTCTCACCTAAGAGAGTAATAAATTTTGACATTCCTTAAACCATTAATTTATTGTCCAGTCTCTTTATAGTAGCTTAACCAACCTTGACATTGGTTGGTCCTGGCACGCAGTAAGCCCTCAATAAATTATAACTACTCTTTAAACAATCAGGAAGAAGTAAATGTCACTACTTACTTTTTCCTTTGCAATGAGATCATGGTATTGACATGAATAAGCTACTAAATCCCTGTTTCCTAAATCTAAAACTAATAAAGTTATTGTTTTAAAATAACTATGGCATATTTGTTAAATTAGTGTTTTCAAAGAGTGTTGAGAACCTCAGGCCGAAGTCTATCACTTTGGTAAAAAATAATAATATAGTAATGAGTATTACTCTATACCACAAAACACAATTAACCATGTTACTCCTATGTAAGAATTTTTAAACAAGTACTATTGTTATTGAAAAAATAATAAAGTATGCTAACTTAAAAAATGAAAAAATAATACCCTGAGGGAGTTCTAATCAGATAGGTTCAAATAAACCTATAGTGATTCAATCAGAGCCATATTGCCACTAAATAGTAATTTAAAAACAGTTCCATTTAAGTAAAAATATTCAACATGCTCAAGGGTCAAATATTTTAAATCATAAAAGTAAATTACCCAACTACACAATGATATGAGAATTTGGAGTTTTATACATCTTTTACTTGTTAGTTTTTTAAATTCCTTTCAGTAAAGAACTTATATACAGTGTCCCTCCTTCATTTTGAATTCTACTCTCACAACAAAATTGGAAAGTGCTTTATAGAAAATGAGCCATTTACATATGAGTACATATCTCCATTTTTTCTCACGATTTATAAATCTAAATTTGAGCCTCTCTTCTAGCTTTGGGGAGCATTTTAGAGCAGTTCTCAAAGAACTAACTTATTTGAAACAAGAGTATCATGGATTCTTTTGGTGTGTGGCAATTAGACAGGCACATCTGATTACAAAAAAAAGATAGCATGGATACCTGTCCGAAGAAGATGCCATAATCATAATCATAATCAATATATGAGCATCTTAGGGAATCTAAGAAGCACCTAATAAATAGCTCATTATCTCAATTCCAATATAAACATATTTTTATTTTTAAAGGGGGTATTTAATCACAGATTCCTTACTTTAAAGAAGTATAATAGTTTACTAATAAATTATCG
Source organism: Murina feae (assembly GCA_004026665.1). Lineage (NCBI taxonomy): Eukaryota > Metazoa > Chordata > Mammalia > Chiroptera > Vespertilionidae > Murina > Murina feae. The sequence goes on from PVJC01010338.1 coordinate 20,530, forward strand.
CCAATATATTTTCCCCTTGATCCCCAGAGATATATATATTTTCTGCCTTTATTATTTAAGATCAATACCTAGATTCTAAATATGTCCTTTTAGTGTGACAAATTACTTCAAGCTTTAACTTTTTTTTACTCACACTTTTGAGGTGAATTTATAAACATATATTTAAAATTTTGCTGCATTTTAATTCTCTGAAAATTAGATGAAGTGTGATATATTCAAACTCTTCCTTAGCACTTACCAAATGCGCAGCACCTACAGCTCCCTCGAAACAAAAAGAACTGCAAAGTAAACAATGGTCAAGATCTTTAAAACCTCCCGCCTGACCACCTCTTTTTCTGAGGAAGAAATTTGTCTCATATCTAGGATCACAAACCCAAGTCACAAATGCCTAACTTCTCTTATTCCAATGCTCTTTGTGCCTGAAACATATCATTTATTCATTCAGTGAAAACACACCAGGTATCAACGATCTGCTTTTCCAAGTCCCAAGAACATAAGCAAAATGAGTTGGGAAATTTTGTAATTACTTTAGCAGCTGTCCTCAAAATGCTTCTCAGAGAGAGACTGTCCTTCGTTCAGGAAAATGCCCTGATAGGGCCTTGATGGTGAACACTAATACTTCAGGAGGCAGCCTGGGCTGTGCCAAAGTTTCGGAAAAGAAAGCAAAACTGCTGAAGATGCCATTCAGACCTGGCTGTAGTGAGGATGCACGCAATTCATTGCTGCATTCCTTGTCATTGTAAACAAAATGGGAACGACCTAAATACCTATTGGAATCAGAGTAGAAAATGAATTTTTAATAGCTATTCCTTGAAGTGCTAAGGAGTAGCTTAAAATAACAAAGCTGATTATGTGTACTAACAGGGAAAATTCCTCAAGACATATTACCAAGTGAGGAAGCAAGCTGGGGAATGGCACAGCCATTTCATAGCAGTTACATTAAACATACTTTAAAATAATCTCTATTTTCTGCAGGAAATATATATGCAAACAGCAGTTATATGAAAGGATATATACTAAGCAAACAGCAGTGCTCACACCACCTGGGAAGGAGGCCTAACTTCTAGATGCTAATAAAGGACTAGATCCATATCATTAGAGTTTTAATTTTTACCAAGAGAATGTATCCATTCATTGCTTATATAATTAAAGTGTAAATATTTTTAAAACAATTTTAAAATTAAAAGGACTAAAGGAACATATTTATGAATCTAGATATTCATTCTAAATTTAACTATTTTTAATAGATTGAACTTAACTTTAAATATGTTAACACCTTTAAAGTAAATTACAAAGGACACTGACATGCCAGTTGGATTTTTAAATCTACAATGAATAAACAAAATATTTAATAAATAAAAATGGCTATGAAAAAGGATGTGTTTAATATTATTAAATTATTTTGAAATACTGTTTCATAAAGTTATTCTCCTAGGTCTCATTTTCATATTTATTAATATTTCCTAAAAGAATATTTACTACCTAAAAGGTCTTTGATCCCAAAATATCAGTTACTGTGGACTAAATTCTTGTTGCAGCATGAAATAAGTAGGACATTGAATACTAGTCCCCTCTTAGCTTTAAGAAAAAGCAATGAACAGAAGAAGATGCCATAATGTGCAATTCAGTGCTGGTTAAGAATTGTACTTAGCCCTAACTGGTTTGGCTCAGTGGATAGAGCATCGGCCTGTGGACTGAAGGGTCCCAGGTTCGATTCTGGTCAAAGGCATGTACCTTGGTTGCAGGCACATCCCCAATGTGAGGTGTGCAGGAGGCAGCTGATCAATGTTTCTCTCTCATTGATGTTTCTAACTCTCTATCCCTCTCCCCTCCTCTCTGTAAAAAATCAATAAAATATATATATTTTTAAAAAGAATTGTACTTAGTTTATATAAGGCCTATAGCTAATACAATTTTAATGGGATTTTTAAAGCTATTTTATTTCCTTCGTTTTGATAATCAAGACTAGGACTGCAAATGTCTTCTTCCTAATAAAAATATTTGACTCAAAAATCCTATGAGTTTCTGCTCACTTCAGCACCATTTTTCAAAGTATGAGTTTTACCTACAGTCTTATCTGCGTGAGATTATCTTAACTCTAGTCTTAAGTATGTTGCATTTACAATTCTGAGACAGTGATCTCTATAAATGTCACTGTGAGGAACCTGGGGATGCCTGGGGAGGTCAAGCCTGTTGAGACTCACACTTGTTTTTCCAGGAAAATCAGATCTGAACTTAACAGCGATCCACATGAGGAAATGGGAGCAGCCAAAAGTCATTTCTATTTTAATGCAGGAGGCATTAGATAATTTCTGAAGTAAGTTTGCCTCCTTAATTATATTTGTTTACACTGACTGTAAAAGGAGTGTGGTTTGCATTCCCAGGCATATGGGTTGATTCTCAGAGAAGTGAGACAGGAATACACGTGGTTTTAATAACAACTTTGGATACCCTACAAAGTATATAATCCATGGAAGGATAATAAAAGACCTTTTAGTTCACTCAATTATCTAGTTAGATAAATATAAACTCTAGCCCGTTTCCCTTGTCCATGTAGCACACTTCTGGGGGGCCTCTTCCAGGTCAGTGGGTATGGGCTCCAGAAACACATACTCATTGTGATTCTAGGTAAAAGATGTTTTACAATCGGTGAATCGTTAAACCCAGTGAAGGTCACTCATGCTGTTAACATCTTATGGCAGAATGTTCTTACTCAAGACCCTGGTAGCTAGGCAGGCAAGAACTCTGTGTGAGTTAAGGAAAATTCCAAATCCTCAGAACCAAAGCTTCTCTACTCCCAGGCCTTTGCCGAGGTCCCTTCTTCCTTCTTTCATCCAGGCCTCAAGTATTTCCCACAAGGAGCCATGTCAGATCCCAGCTCTCCTAGCACATGACATGTTGGTTTCCCAAGGAAAGGCCCTCTGAAGTTCTTTTAAAGCCATAAAACGAGAGAGGGAGAGGAAGGGAGAGGGAGAGAGAGAATAAAATCAAAAACTTTAAGAGACTACCTTCTCCTTCCCACATTAGATCAAATTCAATTATTCACAGAGACTCAAAGCCAAATAAAGTCACATAGCGCTAGAAGTAGAAGAGAACCGGCAGCCATCCAGTTTAGCACACTAATTTATAGATGGCAAGTGGCGTCCCAGAGGGAAGGAGTGATTTGCCTAAACGCACATTATGAGTTGACGGCCAAGGTTAGACTAGAACCCTGGTCATCTGGAGTGGAGGCCTTATTACTTCCATGGAAACCCTGACAAAAAAAATAATATTAAGAAGTTAAATCTCCTTTAGGAAATATTACATATTTCAATATAAACCCTAAGACAATTAGCTTGAGAACTGTGTCTGATTTGGATTTTTCCGTATTGTAACTCTCTTCCATAGTAAAACAAAAAGACAATTTGGGGTCTACAAGTATTTCAAATTTTCTTTTCTACTCATGAGCGTCTACTTATTTGGATGACCTCGTTTCTTATTTTTCCAGTATATTTAAACTGAGTGTGTGACTCTTTGCAGAAGTATTCTTTCTTGAGCTATTTTTCTGGGTCCTGTGAGAGATCCCACTGTGAGAACTATGTGAGCTAGATAGAATATGATAATAAGGAATGGAACGCTTTCCTCACCGGTAATATGGTTTCCATTAGAGCACAGTCTATATTTATAGCTGAAAACCTTATTAGTTGAGTAACTATTGTATGATCAAAACTGCTTCACATTTACAAAAATAAAAACATTGCATAAGGCCAGTTTGACAAAAGTGTGATATTTGCAGAGAGAGCCAAGGATTATCCATTCAAAAGGCCAAGTTAAATAAGACACAGTTAAATCTCATTTGTCCTCCCACCTCTCAGGATTTATAAACTCGCTTTTTCAGCGATCTTGGGGGAATGAATTTCGCCTTCATTGTATCTTGTTCCCCTTGGCCCATCTACATCACCCGGACTCTTCTGACAGGCGCTTTTAGCAAATATCACACATCCTTGTGTCTTGCTGACCTTTTTTTCAAACTGGCTTTTCCTTTTCCTTATTCAATGCTTTTGAACAGATATCATATTTTATTTTGTTTATAAATATAAAGGGTGAGAGTTTAGTCATCTGCCTGGCTGTGAGAAGAAAATCGATACCAAGCACAGAATTTTTAGAAAAACACACTCTCAACTAATTCTGAAGAGGCAGACTTTTCTACCAAGATATACCAAAACCTGTGGCCTCCCGCTACACAATGTGATCTCAGGGAAAGAAGAAAAAATTCAGAGGAAGATATCTAAAGAGCCACAGCACTCCATGAATAATGTAAAAGTTTAGACCTAATGTATACACTTTAATGGCACTAAATGTAAACTGACTGAAGTGGCATAGCACATTGCTACACTTCAAGAGGACCCCAAGCTGCCAGGACTCTACTCAGCATTTCTCACCCACCTAGTCCTTACTTCACATCAGTCCCCAACTCCAGGGGCCTCTCATCACCCACTTCTCCTACTCGCAAGTTGCTAAGACTCATGTAGGAAAGGCAGAAAGGGTGCCAATGGGGTTTACTACAGGTTCATTCTACTCTACTATTGAGTAGTAGAAACTCATGGGCTTTGGTGAGAGATAGTTTCTCACCTCCACCTTCTCCAAGGTCTCCCCATTCTCACAGCCTCAATTGTCATCTCTTGATGCCCTATGTCACAGCTACCTGTGCTGGGCTGGAAAGTCCTCCAAAGTTTTAACACCTGAATTTGAGTGTAAGTTCCACCACTTACTAGCAGAGTAACCCTGAGCAAATTACTGACATTCTCTGATGCTCACGTTCCTACTCGGTTAAATCAAGATAATAATCTTCACCATGTGAGACTACTGTGAAGACAGGTATATAATGCGCATAGTATACTGTCTGGGGCATAATTGGGCCATAATAATAATATTTTAATGTGACCCAGCCATTTTTTCTTTTCTTTTGGTTTGACTCCTTGTTGCATTCCTCACAGATGCTACAGACAGCTTCCACAGCCCTGAGAGCCCCGTCTCCCTTCTCACTCAGCGGTATGATCTCTGAGCAACAAGAAATCAAAGTCATTCTGCCAGTGGTTCACAGCTTCACGATTATGCATGGTTCAGCTATCTCAGAATTTCCCAGAGCTTCACTCAGACCTTTCCCTCCCTCACCCAGGCTGACATCCTTCCTGGGGTCTTGTCTTCTGCCTGCTTTTTCTGTTACCTCCTGTTCCCCTTCTGGTGACTGAGTGAATGTTTATTAAAGATTGGTCTCCTTTTTATTCCACCAGTTCCTTCTTTTCCTTTACAGTTGTTCAGATATTCTTAATCTAAAATGAAGTCCCTGGCCCTGCTCTCCTCTGATCTTTCACTAGGTCCTCACCCACCACAGCAGCACATGGGCTTTTAGCAGCCGCGCTGCCTCTTACACTTACTAGCTGTGTGTTGTGCTTGGACAAATAACCAGTCTGAACTTCAGCTTTTGTATCTGCAAGTAGGGAGGTAAATAGAGTTGTTTTGAGGATTTAATTAGTCAATTCATCTAAAGCACTTACAACAGTACTTGTTACATAGAAAGTATTCAATAAATGTGAGGTGTTAAACTTCCTCGCCCATCATACACACCCCTTGCCTTCCTCTTCCATCCCCAGACTACCAGATGCTTGAAATGTATTTCTTAAAGATAATAATGGCCTCCTGATTTCCAAATAAAATCCTATTTCTCATTTTTCCCTTCATTCTTCTTAAACTTTGTGCAGCTTTATAAGGCTAACACCCACCTATTGGGATATCCCTTGTCTTGGACAAAGGAGAGGTTAACTATTTTTTTTCTTCTGTGATTCTCTCCTACGGAGGCCATCAGACTTGACATTGCTCCAAAGGGACAGGACGAAGTATCTGGGAGAAACTAGGGATCGTCACTTTAGTTTTGGGTCTTCAGTCAAAAGTCTTGGCAGAAAGGCATGTGATTCCCCACCCCTTGCCTGGATTAAGTTCTTGGAGTCGGGAGAGGGGGAGATATAGAAGGGTGATTGGGTGCAGCAGCCCTTTGAGAGGAGATGTGGATCACATGCCCCTCCAATAGCCACCAGAGCTGAATCTACAGCCAGCAGTGAGATGGAAATGAACCATGGGAGGTTGACATAGGCCCCTGGCAAAGTATCCTTTGAGCCCCTCAGTGACACAATAAAGCAACAGGAAGTTTCCCATGCTCACTCTCCCTTGCCCCAGAGAGATGAGGAAGTACTGAGAAAAGACCCTAAGATTCAAAGGGGTCTCATGGCTGTATTGAAAGGACTCAACTGTGGAGGGCAGCATGGATCATGCAACTGGAAACCCAACAGGATCACAAACATCTCTGAGGATGCTAGTGAGATGGGAGCCAGCAACTAAAACCATGATGAGGATAACACAGCCCCCATAGACTGTCAGCTCCCTGGGGACAGGTCGTCCTATAGTTCTTTGTTTAAGTTAATTAGGTACACACCCTGATTAACACATTTCTGTTGAATTGAGTTGATGGGTTACCTTATTTTCTTTTGTGCTAAATTGAAATGGCACAAAAATAACCATCCATCTCTTTTTCACCCTCTTAAATGATGTATTAGAAAGCAATAATGGTTCTGGAAAGACAAAGAAAGGTTATGGGACAAAAAATGTAAGCATTGGTTCAGTATAGCTAGAAACTAAGTTGGTTTGGAATGTTCAACAAATACTTTACATAGCTTAAACCACTAGAGGGAGTGTGTACAGGTATTATTGAAATAGGGTAAAAATTACATTATGATGTTTAATTGGCAACTGTGAATCTTATGAGGAAGTATAAGCCTCTCTCTGTTAAAAAAAACACAATGTAAATATTTTTAAAAGATAGAGGCTCTATAGAATATTTTCATATTTGCTACTTATCACAAAATAGTAAAATTTAAATGCTAATTTATAGAGACACTGAATTTTTTAAAATAAGAAATGTTGTAATTTGCAGTAGTTCTGTGCTATTCAGTCTTAAATAGCAATTTAATATGAGTTAACTCAACAATCCAATCCTGTATATTTTAGAATTATCCAACCAAAAAGTATATATTTAAATACATCTATTTCTCATTTTAAAATTATGGTGATCATCGTTTCACAGTTGAAAGGAAAACAGTACAGAGTAATTCATCAATTATCCAAGGTCACATATCAAGCCAGCAGATAAACCCCAGCTAAAAACTTTGGTTCTAAGTGAAAACATTTTAACAATCTGAGAAGAGAGCTACTCAGCAGATTTCCTATGCAGGATTCCAACTAACAAGATTTTCTTAGAACTCAGTGCATCTAAAGAAAGGGAAAATAAAATAATTATTCCATTCCTTGCCACTCAAGCTAAAAAGAGATTTGGAATTTTGTAAATGCTAATATCCAGTATTGGCAAAGATACAGGGAAATGGTCTTTCTTATTTATTTTGGTTGAAGTATACACTGGTGTAATATTTTTGGAATACAATTTAACCAATAGAATTTTTAAATTTTAAATATGTAGATTTAAATAAAGATTTATGTTCCATCATCTTCATTGCCATCTTCTTATATATAATAATGAAGTAATAGAAACAAGTCTGAACATACAACAGTCAGGGAATATTTAAGTATATAGTTTGTCCAAATGATGTCATGAAAAGTTATCATTCTGAAACTGTTTAATAACATAACGATATATCTTCAGTAAAAAAAATCTATTACATAGAAATACGAGAGAGAGAGAGAGAGAGAGAGAGAGAGAGAGAGAGAGAGAATGTGTGTGTGTGTGTGTGTGTGTGTGTGTGTGTGTGTGTGTGTGTGAAGTAAGAGTTATTTTTAGCAATGGATCTTCCAGTAATTTTCTCTTTGTAATTCTTAGTATTCTGGAGACTGAGCAAGCTACTTAAAAATCTTTGATTCTTAGTTACCAAAGGTGACGGGAGTGACTGCCACCTGACTACTTCCTACTAATCTCAATGAAACCTTTAACAACCTCCCTTAAGTTTTATTACCATTTTCTTTGTTTTTAAATTTTTATCTATAATAATAATCTAAAATAATAAAAGTGTAATATGCTAATTAGACCGGACAGCCAAATAACCTTCCGGATGAAGCTGAGGCTGTGAGGGCCGAGGCAAGCCGCAGCAGCTGCAAGGGCCGAGCCCCTTGCAAGAATTTCATGCATTGAGCCTCTAGTTTTGAAATACTTTCAGACTTCAAAAAAAGTTTAAAAGAGTACAAAGACTTCATGTATACTCTCCCCCAACTGTTGATATACTACATAATCATAGTATAATTATCAAAAGATGGAAATTAACATTGGTTTTATGCTATTAACTAATCTATAGTATTTGTTCAAATTTCACCAATTCTCCCACTAATATTTTTTCTGGATCCAAGCCAGTATCTCACATTGCATTGGTTGTCATATTTCCTTTATCTCCTCTAATCTGGACAAATCCATACCTTATCTTTTTTGAGGTTGACATTTTTTGAACTATATTGGTTAGTTATATGTACAATGTCTCTTAATTTTGGTTTGTCTGATGTTTTCTCATGATGAAATTCAGTTTATGAAGTTTTGGCAAGAATAATATAGAAGTTATGTTGTGACCTTTCAGTGCAGCTTATCTGGAGAAACATGATGTAACATGGCTCATTACTGATGAGTTTCACTTTGATTTCTTTGTTGAGGTCAGGTCTACCAAGTTCTCCTAATGTATTAATTCCTCACTATAATTAATAAGTATGTCATGGAGAGATACTTTGAGCCTCTATAAATATCCTGTTTCTCATCAAAATTTTACCCACTAATTTTAGCATCCATTAATGACTCTTGCCCATAATAACTATTACTGAGGTGTTTGTCAAATGGTGATCCCCATTTACCCCATGGTTTCTACACTTATTAATTAGAATGGTACTATAAGGAAGAATTGCCCACTCTCTCCAATTTATTTAATTATTTATGCTATATGGACTAATGAATATTCATTTTATCTTATGGGTTATAATTAATTATGTTATAATATTTGGTTCAGTTGTACCAGATTTGGCCATTAGGTATTCCTTCCAGTTGGTCCCTATGCCCCTTTGACATGGCTACACATCATCTTTTGATCACTTTTACTTTCTGTCACCACAAGGTGATTCAAATTGATCTTGTACATTCCTTGCCCCAGGCCTGGAAGCAGTTACTTCTCTAAATAACCATCCTCTGTGCAGAAAAAAAAAGAGTTAAACAAAATATTTCTAACTCGTGTGAATCCTGGGCTTTTTCTAATATTTAAGTCTCTTTCTGATTATAGTACTTAGAGATTGTAATGATTAATTTTATGTGTCATCTTAACAGAGTTAAGGGATGACCAGATGGCTGAAAAATATATTCTTTCTGGGTGTGTCATTGAGGGCCATTCTAAAGAAGATCATACACACCGATGTGAGTAGGCATCATCACATCTGTTCAGAGTCCGAATAGAACCAAAAGGCAGAGGAAGGATGAATTTGCTCTCTCTCCTTGAACTGAGATATCCATCTTTTCCTGCCCTTGGATATCAGCACTGCTAATTTTCAGGCCTTTGGACTTGGACCAAATTATACCATTGGCCTTCCTGGTTCTCCAACTCGCAGATGGCAGTGTATAGGACTTCTCCACATCCATAATTATGTGAGCCAATTCCTTATTTTATATTTTATGCATATGGTCGGTTCTGTTTCTCTGGAGAACTCTGACTAATACAGAAATACTTGCCAGAGAGTAAATTATTTGGGAAGAGAATTTTAAGTTTTGCAAGACCATTTTAAAATTTGGCTGAGGCAAACTTGGTTGTAATTTCCCCAGCTCACTTCTGCACTCCTTGTTATTATAGTTCCTCATACATCAACAATAAAATTTCCTTGGATGTTGGAGGATTTCATCTATCATGTCAACAAAATATTGAGTTATGTGATTCTTGGTAGAGAGTAACAAAAGCCCTCTATTTAAGAAATTATTTTCAACATTCAGAGGGTTCTACAGGGCTAGTTAGATCTCTAGTCTGAGAATTTTTGGAGATAAAATATTTGAGGCCCATGAAGAAAACTGAGGAACCAACATAACTCATTATTATAGGGTTTCAGACATCATATTTTTAAAAGGAACATGATTTAAGTAATGTGGAGAAATCGCTAGCTCTTTCCAACACTTAGTCTCCTTTCTTAATTGGTGTGGCCTCACAAGTATAGGCAGGCACATAGCCACCCAAGGTAAAGCTATACTTTCTAAGCTCCTTTAAAGCTCTGTATGGTATAGTGATCAAGTTCTGGCCAATGAGTTCTGAGTAAAAGTGACATTTACAACTCCCTGGCTATATTGCAAAAGAAATGGGGCCCTGGCCAGATAGCTCAGTGGGTAAGAAAGCATTATTCCAATATGCCAAGGTTGTGGGCTTGATCTCTGGTCAGGGCAGACATAAGAATCAACCAATGAATGCATAAATAAGCGAAACCAACAAATCAAGGTCTCTCTCTGCACTCCCTCCCTCCCCTTTCCTTTCTCTTTCTAAAATCAAATTTTAAAAATTGGTCGTGCTCTTCACTTCCCTTTTTTTTCTTCTTAATGTCTTGATGGCCGGGGCATGGATATTCAAGTTAAGGATAGAGAACCCGTCTTGAGCAAAAACATGGAAGCCACATGTTAAAGAAGTCACATCTAGGGGTAGGGGAGGAGGGGGGAAGGGCAAGGGGAAAAATGGAGACCTACCTATCACTTGTAATATTTTAAGCAAAATAAAAAAAATTTAAAAAAAAAGAAGTCACATCTTAACGGCAACAAGATAGAAGTCACCTAGGCCTTTTTTTAATTTAGATTGTTAATATATTGCATTATAATAATTAATGTTTAAATGGTGAATTGCCTCGCATTCTTGAAATAAATCCCTGTTGCTTCTGGGGTTTTTATATATTGCTAAGTTCAATATGTATGAAGATTTTGTTTGTTGTTGAGGACTTTTATATTTGAGTTCATGAGGTATATTGTTTGTTTTTGTACTGTCTTTGTCTAGTTTTTGCATCAGGAACTTAATGGCCTTGTAAAATGAGTTGAAAAGTATTCTTTTGTATTTTTGGTACAGATTTGTGGAATTGTGTTATCCTAACATCTTTTCTATTGCTGTTCTTCATGTATAATGTTTCAGGTTTCCCACTGGAATCATTTCCCTTCTTTCTGAAGAACTTTCGTTAGCAATTCTTTTTAAACATGTATGCTAGCTGTAGATTCTCTTAACTTTCTTTAATTTTTGAAAAATATATTCTTTCAATATAGAATTCTGGGCTTACAGTTTCCTCTTTCTTCAGATAAAACTTTAAAAACATTATTCCACTGTTTTCTTGCCTTTATAGTTTCTGATGAGAAATCCATAGTAACTCATGTCATCGTTCCCTCTAACAGGGGCTGGCAAACTATGGCATGTGGGCTGACTGTGTGTTTCTTTTCTAGTTAAATTTTAACAACACCACACCTATTTGTCTACATATTGTCTATGTCCACTTTTATGCTACAATGGCAACATTGAGTAATTGTTTCAGACATCATATGGCTTGCAATTACTATTTATACCTGTAAGAGAAAATTTGCTGATCCCTGCCCTATGGCTTCTTTTAAGAGTTCTTTTTCTTTAATTTTCATCTATTGGATGATGATGTGTCCATCATGATGGAATTCTAAGGCTTTAATTTGTTGGAGTTCGTTCATTTTCTTGAAATTGTAGGTATATGTATGGTAAGTTTTCAGCCACTATGTCTTCATGCATTCTTTCTTTTCTCCTCTGGGATTCTGATGACATAATGAGTGTTAGAACTTTCGTTTTGACTGCCAAGAACCTGAGGCTTTCTTCCTTTTTAAAAAATCATTTTTCTGTTGTTCAGATTTGATCATTTCTGTTTGAGCTCTCTTAAAGTTTACTGTCTCCTCTGTCATCTTCATTCTACTGTTGAATTCCCCCCACCCCCTGTTATTAGACATTTCATTTGGTTTTTCTTTTATCTTTTGTTTCATTGCTGACATTTAATATTTTAATTTTTGTTTCAAGTGATTGCTCATTTGAGCATTTGAATAATAGCTGCTTTAAAGTTTGTCACAATACCCTAATACCTGTGCCATCTCATCATTGACATCTGTTGATTGTATTTTCCCTTGTGAGTTAAGATTTTCCTGGTACTTTGTATGTCAAATAATTTATATTGTTTTGTGGACATTTTGAACATTATAAAATCTTGGGTCTTCTTTAAATCGTATGAAAACTGTTGATATTTTTGTTTCAGTGAGCACTTAACTTAGTTAGATTTAGTCTACAACTCTACTTTCTATTGGTTATTGTTCTAGTGCCAGTTCTGTTTTTGGGATGTGTGTGTGTGTTCAGACCATGTGACATGTGTGCCTCCTGTGGGGCAGTCTGGAACCAGGTAGAGGACTCTGCATTAGCTTAGTTTTCAAATTCACTGGTATGCTAATTAAGATCAGGTTTCTGAATGTGCAGATTAGACAAGTGCCCAGTGTTTCATAAATCATTATATGAGGTTGCTTTCCTGAGCTTCTGCTCAGCTAGCACCCTGGTACTTCCTGGCTACTCTTGGCTCCCCGGAAACTGCCCACTTCTGTGCTTGTACCACAACAGCAGAAAGATAGAGGGAAAATATCAGTGGGGCCCCTCCTAGGGCTGCAGTCCACTAAACAAAGAGGAAGTTCCTTTTCTTCACCTGTTTTCCTCCTTTGTTGCCTTTGCTGTACTACCACTACCACCACCACAGGATTGCCTGCTGGCTAGGTCAGGAGACAATGAAGAAGGAAAGAGAGTGAAAAAGACCTGGAAAGTTTCTTCCACTCTTTCTGGGATTTAGCTCTTCTTCCTCTTTGAGCCAGAACTAGAGGGTTCTGAGGTATTCTCTGTGTGTATACCTCAGTGCTATGTTTGATCTCCAAGGCACATACAAGAATCAGCCAATGAATGCATAAATGGGTAAAACAGCAAATCTATGTTTCTCTCTTTCTCTGTCTCTCTCTTTCTCTTCTTCCTTCCTTCCCTTCCCTTCCCTTCCCTTCCCTTCCCTTCCCTTCCCTTCCCTTCCCTTCCCTCCCCTCCCCTCCCCTCCCCTCCTCCTCTCTTCTCTCTCTCTCTTTCTCTCTCTCTCTCTTTCTCTCTCTCTCTCTTTCTCTCTCCTTCCCTCCCTCCCTCTCTCCTCTATGAACAAATACTTAGACAAGAACATAACCAGAGAGAAAAACAGGAAATACAGTCACACTAGGGAGAGCCAAGAAAAAATTATCTAGTTTAGAGACCACTATGCTGTTTCTCATACCCACACCCAGAATAATCTCTGAGCCCATAACCCTTTGAAGGAAAATTGAAAATATATATTGATAGCAGAATCCTAGGCATTTCCTCATTGGAACTGCACATGGAAAATACCCATCTGATACTAAGTTCAGATACTTAGCATTATTTCTTGTGCCCCCAAGCTGAGGTGGCTCTGTGCACAAAAAGGACCCAACATGGCCCTAAAATCAAGTATTATGTGGGCCCAGATTGCAGGTTCGATCCCCAGTCAGGGCACAAGGGCACATACAAGAACCAACCAATGAATGCATAAATGGGTGAAATAGTAAATCTATTTCTCTCTTTTTCTCTCTTTCTCTCTCTCTCTCTCTCATAAATAAATTTTAAAAAGAATTACTTAGGCAGTGGGGTGATACCAACAAGATAGCAAAGTAGGAGACTGCAGTCTCTGCACAAAGAGCGACAATTAGACAGCTATCCACCAACAGAAACTACTTTGAGAGAGTTCAGGAGTCCACTTTAGAAATTCCGGCAACATAGTGAGTGTGGGTGTCGGGGGGAGGTGCGGTAATATAAGTATAATCTCTCAGAAAAGGAAAGAAGAACAGCTTCATTTTGCCCACATCACCCCATGCCCCAGGCCAGCACTCTTCTGTGCCAGGAGGGAACTCAACTAGAAAGAGTTTTCCTCACCAGGAAAGGAATGAGCTACCAGCTTTCTCTGCCTTTTGAAACACTGAACAAAGTACATTGTTTTTGTACCTGACTCAGCTTCACCTCACCCAGAGACCTACAAAGCTTGGAACAGGAAGAAGAGCAGGAGATACCAAAATCAGCCATGTAGTGCAAGTCCCAGTGAAATATTCTACAGACAAACCCAGCACCTTTCACCACTGAAGAAACCAACAGCCTGTACAACCACCTCAGACCCCTGCAGATTTCACTGCTTTTCAAACTATAGGATTTTCATGTTTACTTTATGCGGCCAGCATTACCCTGACACCAAAGCCAGATAAGTATACTCCAGGAAAACTACAGGCCAATCACCCTAATGAATGTAAATGCAAAAATTCTCAGCAAAATACTAGCAAAATGAATTTAACAGCATATTAAAAAGATTATACACCATGGTCAAGTAGAATTTATCCCTGGGATACAAGGAATACGCAAATCCATCAATGTGATACACCACACTAATAGAATGAAAGATAAAAATCATATGTATCATCTCAATGGATGCAATAAAAGCATTTGACAAAATTCAACATCTTTTTATGATAAAAAGCTGGAATATACCTTACCACAGCTTACATCATACTCAATGATGAAAGCTTTTCCTCTAAAATCAGGAATAAGACATGGGTGCCCAAAACTTTCACCACTTCTGTTCAATGCAGTATTAGATGTCCTAGCCAATGCAATTATGCAAAAATAAATAAATAGCATCCAAATCTGTAAAAAAAAGAAGTAAAATTGTCTTTGTTTGCTGATGACATGATCTTTTAGAGTCATTCACCACTTAAGATGGGATACTTTCTGAGAAATGCATCTTTAGACAATCTATTCATTGTGTGCACATCATAACTTATACTTACACAAACCAAAATGCTATAGGCCACTAGTGTAACTGTATATGCCATACTTTATATGACTGTCAGTGCAATAGATTGGTTTACACCAGCATCACCACAAACTCATGAGAAATATGTTGTGCTTTGACATTATAATGGATATGATGTAACTTGATAATGGGAATTTTTCAGCTCCATTATAATCTTAATAGAGGGTCAATGCACAAAATTTGTGCAAGAGTAGGCCTTCATAGCCATGTCAGCAGCCTGGATCTCTCCCTCACAGACACAGGTGGTGGCCTGGATCCCTCCTGTGGGGCCATGGTGACTTCCTTAACACCACCTCTGCAGCCCCGGCTTCATCTGGTCTAATTAGCATATTGTGCTTTTATTATTATAGATGTGACCAACATAGTCTATGCAGTCTGTCATTTTGCAGCACATGACTGTATATATAAAATCCTAAAAACTCAGCTATAAGAAAAGATGAAATATTGGCATTTTCAATAACTGGGATGGACCTTGAAAATATCATGCTAAGTGAAATAAGTCAGACAGAAAAAATTAAGGACCACAGACAAAAACTCATAGACCTAGATAATAGTATGGAGATTATCAGAGGGAAGTGAGGGTGGGTGGTAGTAAAGGGTAAAGGGGGCCAAATATAAGGTGATGGAAGATGATTTGACTTTGGATGGTTGGCACACAATGCAATATACACTAGATCATGTATCATAGAAATTTATACTTGAAACCTATATAATCTTATTAACCAATGTCACCCCAATAAATTTAACTTAAAAAGTTAAAAAATACTTCACCCAAAACTGTTTGAACTAATAACTGAATTCAGTAAAGTTCTAGTATACAACATCAACATACAAAAATCAGTTGTTTCTAAACACTAACAATGAACTATGAAAAAAATTGTTGTAATATAATTTACAATAGCATCACAATATTAAAACACTTAGGAATAAATTTAACAGAGGAGATTAAAAATCTGTACACTAAAAATATAAGACTTTGATGAAAGAAATGAAAAATAAATGGAGAGATGTTCCATGTTCATGGGTTAGAATGCTTAATATTGTTAAAAGGCTCATAGTACCCAAAGCCATCTATGGATCCAATGCAAATCCCTGTCAAAATGGCATTTTTCACAGAATAGAAAATGCAGTATGTAAATAACAGAAATAGAATAATAAACAAATGAAATAAATAAAATTATAACATACATAGAATAATAATAGAAAAATTTGTATGAAACCACAAAAGACTAAATAGTGAAAATAGTCTTAAGACAAAACAAAGCTAGATGCCTCACACTTCTTAATTTCAAACTGTACCACAAAATTATAATAAAATAATGTGGTACTGGCATAAAAACAGACACATAGACCAATAGAACAGAATCAAGAGCCCAGAAATAAATTCACACATATATGTTCAATTAATATTTGACAAGGGAGCCAAGAATAATCAATGGGAAAATGACATAGTGTTAGGAAATCTGTACAAAAGAATGAAATTAGACCCTAAACCTACACAACTCACAAAATTAACTCTAAATGGATTGAGTACTTAAACATAAGACCTGAAATCGTTAACTCCTAGAAGAAAGCATAGGAGAGAAGCCTTGACATCAGTCTTAGCAATGAGATTTTGAGCATGATATCAAAGGCACAAGCAACAAGAATCAACAAGTGAGACTACATTAAGTTAAAACGCTTCTGCACAGCCAAAGAAACAATCAACAGAATGAAGGGAAACCTATGGAGTAGGAGAAAATAGTTATGTAATAAGTAGTTAATATTAAATATATATGAGGAACTCATACAACTAAATAGCAAAAAAAATCCAATAAAAAAAAGGGCAGATGACTTGAATAGACATTTTTGCAAATGGCCAACAAGTAAATGAAAAGGTTCTCAGCATCACCATTCATCAGGGTGGTGAGGCTGAACAAATTAAAACCACAGAAAATGTTTCCTCACACCTGTTAGCATGATTGTTATCAAAAAGATAAGAGATCACAAATGTTGGGGAGGATATGAAGAAAAGGGAACACTGGTACACTACGGGTGGGAATGCAAATTGAGGCAACAACAATGGAAAACCATATGGAATTTCCTCGAAAAATAGAACTACTATATTATCTAGCATCTCACTTCTGGGTATACATCTTAAAGGAAAGGAAATCACTATCCTGAAGAGATATCTGCACTCACGTGTTCATCGCACTATATTTCACAATAGCCAAGACAGAAACAACCTAAATATCCCTCAATAGATGAATGGATATTATATACAATGTAATGTTACTCAGTCATAAACAAAGAAGGACATCTGCACTGGCAAGAATATGGATGGACCTTGGCATCGTTCTAAGTGAGATAAAGACAAACACTGCATTGAACTGACTTATGTGTGAAATCTCAAATCATTACACTCATAGAAACATAGGATAGAAGATGGTTGCCAAGGGCTAAAGGGTGGGAAAAATAGGTAGCTATTTATCAAAAATTATAATTAATTCATTCAGGGAATCTTATGTACAGCATGGTGACTATAGTTAATAGCACTGTGTTCTATACTTTAAAGTTGATAGGAAACTAGTGCTTTAATGTTCTCACCATAACAACAACTAAATGGTAATTAGGTAAGGCATGTTAACTAATCTTATTGTGGTAAACGTTTTGCAATATATACCAGCATCAAATCATGACACTATATACCTTAAACTTATATGCGTCATATGTCAGTAAAGCTGAAGTTAAAAAAAATGATTAGTTGAGACAAAACTTCTTTATGATCTAAGAAGAGCACAGAGTTAGAAAAACATTTACGTGGAAATAAGAAAGAATACTTGATAAGATTAAAGAAAATCTTATACAGCATAGTTCAAGGAAAGAATCTGTAAAATGACTGCTGATAAGGGAAAGGGGGGATGGAGGAAAAAGAGTGAGACTGTTATTGAGAGAGAATTGTGGTGAGCCAAATGCATAATTGAAAGCAGAACTGGTTAGGACAAAAGTAGAAGTTTAAAAAGTGAGATCATAAAGCCAATTCTGAATAGGCACAGTATTTATACATAGAGATGGAATAGGTCCTGAGAGACTTTGAGATCTAAGTCTTGCCTATTTTCTAAATAAACCTCAGTTGTAATACCCAGAAGGGTGTGGACCCTGGAGAAAGAACATACCTATTAAGAAGGGCTTCTGGTGGCTAACTGGACTCAAATTCTTTAAAAAAATAAAAAAGAAGAAGGAGAAGGAGAAGGAGAAGGAGAAGGAGAAGGAGAAGGAGAAGGAGAAGGAGAAGGAGAAGGAGAAGGAGAAGGAGAAGGAGGAGAAGGAGAAGAGCCTAATAGCCATTTTGTCACAGGCCTCTCACAAAAACTGCAGTTCAGGGAGAAGTATGCACTGAGCTGCCTCCCTGCCTAATGTTTCTGCCATCTGAGTCCGGCCTTGTAAAGGAATTCTTGAATCCCATTTCAAGCAGTATGACTGAGGCTTTCCTGATCCAATCAGAGCTGTGCAGCTATATCCCCATCAACATTTCTGACCAATCAGGACAGTGCCTTTTGGATCAGTCAAAATGTGAGGACTTCCAGTCCTTGTTTGCATCAAGATAGTCCAATCAGGAAGGAGCAGGGACTTCTGTCTATAAAAGCCAGTTCCCCTCTGACTCAGAGAGAACACTTTCCCTGTCCAAGGAAGGCTCTGTTTCCTTGGCTGAGCTGAAACACAAAGAGGTCTCACCAGAGCAGTATGGACAGACCAGCTTGGAGCAGAGCTGAACTGTGTAGCTGGAGAGGAACCTGCCTCATCGCTGTGCTGTATCACATTTGAGCTGTTTTGCACTGAATCACATTTCCTTTTTTCACTGTACCCCAAATTGTGGATTCCTGTTGGTGTTGAAGTGGCACCAAGGACCATGGGTTGATAAGGGACACATCCCTATTTAATAGTCCTATTAGATGGGAAATTCCTGTATGCTTTATACATGTTGAAGCTTTCTTTTGAAGCGCAACAATGGACATGAAATTAAGGTGAGAGACAATTATGCAAAGTCTTGCAGTAGAAACATTAAGTTCTACTTGACTAGAGACTTTGTTTAGATAATGTGATTTGTATTTAATTCAAATACTCATAAACGTGGTCCCCTCATGATTAAGGACCTATCAACTCTTCACAAACTGAACTAAAACTAAATATTCACTATATTGGCAAATATTCCTTTCCTCTTATTCCTTTGACAACTCTTTGCCTGCTTAACAGAGCCCATTACTCATTATAAATGATATTTTTATTGCTGGCTTCCTACATATAATATTATTTAAAGATGAAGAATCCTATATAATAAAACCCTAATATGGAAATCGACCAAATGGCAGAAAGACCGGTTGCTATGATGAACACTGACCACGAAGGGGCAGACACTCAATGCTGGAGTTGCCCCCTGGTAGTCAGTGTGCTCCCACAGGGGGAGCACTGCTCAGCCAGAAGCCAGGCTCACAGCTGGCGAATGCAGCTTCTCCCACCTCCGTAGCAGCACTAAGGACCCCTCAGGCGATGTCCAACTGCTGCAGGGAGCAGGCCTAAGCTGGCAGGCAGACATCCCCTAAGAGGTCCATGACTGTAAGAGGACACAGGCTGGCTGAGGACCCCCCAACCCCCAGTGCACAAATGTCTCTAGTCAATACATAAAAAGAATGGTTAGAAAATAACATTTTAACTGAATTTTAAGAATGTAACATGGAATAGTCTATGCAAATATTGTATATTGATTTCTAAAAATATCTTCCAAATTTGTGCTTCAATTAAGAGTTTCAGGGTCCTTTTCTCTATTTATAGTAACTGAAAATTATTACAGTGGATTTAAGTAATTCAATATGAATTACAAAATGACCACCATAATTAGGTCAGAAGGCCTGATTTTGCTATTTGCTAATCAAGAAATTAATTCTAACACTTCTTCTTATCTGCATGACCTCTACAAGCCACTAACCTCTTTCTTTTATCACCTTTAAAATGAGAATAAAAATATATTTTTTACACAAGGAATTGGGGAAGCACAAGTGAAAGAACATCTGTGAACTGTACCATAAACTATCAGTGTGGCTGGACTCCAGGCACAGCTGCTTCCAGAGCTCAGCTCTCTAACTCTTCTTGCTCAGTCCAGTCCTTGTTATGCTAGGCTACCTTCTTGCCTTTTGTTAAAGAACAAAATTCAGGTGTGTAAATTTGAAGATCTCATTGGTTTTATTAAGCAAATTATGAATCGAGTTATATCTCATCAAGCAACTAGAAGGGTGCACTTGCAAAATGCAATGAGGGGCTTACAAAATGGAAGGTTTTTATAGGAAGAAGGATGGGGCAAGGGAACAAAAGAAACAAATGGACTATTTTTATCCCAGGACATTATCTTTTTTAAATTTTATTTCTCAATTACAGTTTACATTAAATATAATTTGTTTCAATTGCAGGTGTACTAATATAGCATAGTGGTTAGATAATCACATACTATATAAAGTGATCCCCTGATATTTCCAGTACCCACCTGGCACCATACATAGTTATTGTAATACTAGTGCCCCAGTGCATGGATTTGTACACATTGAAAGGAAATTCATTAGAAGGTGGCCAGCAAGGCAGGACTGGGAGAGAAGGGCTGGAAAAACCCTGGAGCCAATCTCCTATGGTCCCTCCCTGGCCGGCCGCACCTGGGGTGGCACTGTTGCTTGAAAGGTGTCTGAGCAAGGTCCCTCCAGCAGGTGGGGTCCCTCAGCCTGGCCTGAAGGGATCAGGCTGAAACCAGCTCTCTGACATCCTCCGAGTGGTCCTGGATTGCGAGGACAGTTCTCAGGTAATGCACCCCAAAATCGGGCTTCCTCCTCTCTGATTTTGGGGTGTGTCACCCAAGAACCACCACTGCTGCCAAACCACCACAGCTATGCAGCTCCTGCATTAAGCATCTGCCCCCTGGTGGTCAATGTGCATCATACCTACTGGCCTTTCAGCCAGTCAGATAGTTGCTTAACCTTTTATATATATAGATTATTGACTATATTCCCTGTGCTGTGCTTTACATCCTCATGTCTATTTTGTAACTACCAATTATTACCTCTTAATCCAGACCCCACACACACACACACACATACACTACCTCCTGGCAATCATTAGTCTGTTCCTATTATGTTTGTTTGTTTATATTGTTCTTTCATTTATATTTCATACTAGAGGCCCAGTGCACAAAAATCTGGGGGGTCCCTCAGCCTGGCCTGTGCCCTCTAGCAATCTGGGACCCCTTGGGAGTTGTCCACCTGCTGGCTTATGCTTGCTCCCTGGGGGGATTGGGCCTAAGCTGACAGCCAGACAACTCGGGAGCCCTCAGTAAATGTCCACTTGCCAGCAGGAAGCAGGCCTAAGCTGCAGTCGGACATCCCTAGCTCTGATGAGGAGGCAGGAGAGGCTTCCGCCACCACCGCTGCGCTGGCAGCTGGCAGCCTGGCTTGTGGCTGAGCAGAGCTCCCCCTGTGGGAGCACACTGACCACCAGAGGGCAGCTCCTGCATTGAGCATCTGCCCTCTGGTAGTCAGTGTGTGTCATAGTGACCAGTCATTCCCAGTGGTTCCGCTGTAAGAATCAATTTGCATATTATCCTTTTATTATATAGGATAGAGGCCTGGTGGGTGGGGGTCCCGCTGGGGTGCCTGGCCAGCCTGGGTGAGGGGCTGATGGCTGTTTGCAGGCAGGCCACATCCCCTTCAGAGAGGGGGTCCCTGCTAGGGTACCTGGCCAGGCTGGGTGAGGGGCTGATGGCTGTTTGCAGGCTGGCCACATCCCCTTCAGGGAGGGGGTCCCTGCTGGGGTACCTGGCCAACCTGGGCGAGGGGCTGATGGCTGTTTGCAGGCTGGCCACATCCCCTTCAGGGAGGGGGTCCCTGCTAGGGTACCTGGCCAGCCTGGGTGAGGGGCTGATGGCTGTTTGCAGGCTGGCCACATCCCCTTCAGGGAGGGGGTCCCTGCTGGGGTACCTGGCCAGCCTGGGTGAGTGGACGATGGCTGTTTGCAGCGAGGCTGGCTGGAATTTATTTAACTTCTAAAGTTGAAACTTTGTTGCTTTAACTGGAGCCCAGGTCAGGTTGCCCCTTGCAACCCAGGCTCCCAGCACTTCCTTGAGCCCAAGGCTGGAAGCAGGTCTCTGGGGTTTATTTATCTTCTATAATTGAAACTTTGTTGCCTTGAGTGGAGGCCATAGCCAGCCTAGGCAGACAGGAACCTTAGCTTCCTGCACCACCCAGGCAAGCCTCCTGCTTGTTCCAGCTCCGTGACTGTCAGCTTCCATCTTGGATGGGTTAATTTGCATATAGTAGCTCTGATTGGTTGGTTGGTGTGGCCTGGCTGGTGGACATAGTTTAGGTGTAATGGAGTGAGGGTCAATTTGCATATTACTCTTTTATTAGATTAGATCAGTGAAGTGTTTAGAACACTATGGGGGTAAGGGGGAAGTGAACAGGGAAGGGTTTTTATCATGAATATTGCCTCCTTTTTCTATGGGGGATGGAGAGGGCCCATGTACCAGGTTACCTCTGTTAATTGGTGTTGACCAGAAAATTACAGCTTGGTTGCTTAAGATTATATGTCTGGGAAAGGTTGAAACAGTAACTAGGTCAGGTATTAAATATAGGTTTGATATCCTGAGCTATAGTACACCATTTGGGGCCTATGGTTTTCTTTTTAACATTTCTGAGTTCTTACATTCTCCCACCCCCATTCTCTCTGTGTGAAAAAATGGGGATTATATTATCTACCTTTTAGAATTGATATAAAGACAACCTGGAAAGCCCCTGGAAAGCTCATTATAGATTCAGGAAACCCAAGTAGAGATGGCCAAGAGCTTCAGATGCCATCTAATTCACTTATCTCTTTTGCACATGAGGAAACTGGAGTCCAGTCCAAGAAATTGCCCAGAATTAGTATTAACCACCGCTGCCCTCACTCCCAAAGTTTAGGCTGTAATAAAGAATAAAAAGAGGAGAAACAAGATGGCGGCATAGGGTAGACACCGTATATGCAGCTGTGAACAACTATTTCAGAAAAACCACGAGAAGAACGCACGGATACCACTCGCACCCACAGGACAGCTGGCTGAGTGAAAATCCTACAACCAGAGAAGAGTCTGAGACTCAGAGCAGCAGCGGAAGCAAAGTACAGAGGTACGGAGGCGCGCGCACGGGCTCGGGGAAGGGCTGGCGCCGGGGGGACGCGGTTCTTTTCCAAAACGGGGAGAGCCACAAGTCCCCAGCGGCTCTGAACTCCAGCTCCAGACGAGTTTCGGAGGTCCCACAGACAACCAGAGACTAGCATCAGAAGGAAATCCAAAACGGGTTTCTCTCAGCGTTGCTTACAGCAAATAACCGTGGGACACAGAGTCCTGGCGTCTCTCTCAGCGCAGGGCTGAGAAGCGCCATAGCTGTCTGCTCCGCCCCGCCCGGCGAACTCCCCGAGGCCCCGCCCCT
>PVJC01010339.1:0-43947 GCA_004026665.1 Murina feae
TTTAAGTAGCTGAACAGGCTAACGAACCTTCTAAAGTATTCAGATTCCTGAACTTCCACAGCCAAGCAAAGGAGGAAGAAGGATTTCTTTCTAGAATCAGAATGATAATGCTGAAATGGACCTTTGCCCTCAGTGTGTGTACTGTACATACAGTGAAATCAAGGTAAAACAGAGAAGGTAAAACACTTCCCAAGGTCACACAGCAAGGGGAAGAGCCCGTACCCATAGCCACAATTTACCTCTAATAAAAACACATGGACTTGAAATCGGTAACGCACTATCTTAAAAAAGAGGATTTATCGACATAGTTATTACTAATAAGCAATAATAATAAGTAGTAATAAGTCAGCATGGCTCAGTGGTTGAGCATTGATTTATGAACCAGGAAGTCACGGTTTGATTCCCGGTCAGGGCACATGCCCAGGTTGCAGGCTCAGTCCCTGGTGTGAGGTGCGCAGGAAGGAGCCAATCAATGATTCTCTCTCATCACTGATGTTTCTATCTCTCTCTCCCTCCCTCTCCCTTCCTCTCTGAGTTCAATAAAAATATATTTTTTTAAAAGAATAAGATGCCACTTACAGGGACTGCAGGGAGGTTGTTCTACTGAATGAGTCTGCAGTTGAAATATGACTTGAGAGCTTCAGAGGAGGGGAAGCAGATGCTGACTGCGGGAGAGGAAGTTGCAGGGCAGGTCATGGTCACGGTCGCCATCACCGAGAGGTGGGAAGGCATCGAGGCTGGGCTTCTCAGCTCTCAGGAGCCACCGCTGTCTTGTTTAAAAGGCAGCTGCTGGCTCAGCTGGTGGGCGGGGGCCTGTGGTCCTGCCTGTCTCACAGGCTCCCAGGTGTGTTGACGTGGCTCTTTCCTGGACCTCGGACCTTGCTTAGAGTAACAAGGATTTAGGGTTTAGGTTTCAGAAGCAAGAAAGTCCAAGGAGAGGCACAGGATCTCACGTGGAGTAGGGGCCCCAGGGCCAAGTCCAGGGGCAGTCACCGAGCAGCTCTGCGCAAGCACAGGTGGATGTGTACCTGTCTCCCTCTGCGCCTCGTCTGCAGGTCTGTAAACAGAAGGGCTTGTCCAGGATGCTGGCCAGGCCTGCTGGAATGTCCTGTGCCGCGGAGCACTGCAGCGGACCAGCACACCCGGAGCAGGAAGCCCTTCCAGCAGCGGGGAGGGTGTCGCACCGGCAGCTGTCTCAGTGCCCCGGTGGGCAGGGCGGCCTCTGATCTGCAGTCACGTGCTCCAGACCCCCTGTGGCAGGCATATCCTCGGACCACATGGTCCCAACTTTTCCACTCTTCGTGCCAATTGGTCTTTCGCTTCCCATGCTCCCTCGAGGCTGACCTCTTCCTCACCCTTGTTACTTCATCAGCCTTCCCCTTCCATGGCCTGGGGTATAGAACTGATTATAATTACAGTGCGTTTCCTTTTTAAGCAAAGCATGTCAACGCTGTTTGATGCCATCATTTTGCTGATTGAACACAAACTCGTTAAAGAATGTGACATTGGTGCTGAGAAAGGTTCAGAGAGAAAGAGAGAGAGAGAGAGAGAGAGAGAGAGAGAGAGAGAGAGAGAGAGAGAGAGAGAAAGAGAGAGAGAGAGAGATAGATAGATAGATATTGGGGGGGATCCCCCTTATCTGAAATGAAGACCATTGTTTTTAGGGAGGAGTTCACCAATTCTAAGAGATTCCAATCTTTTCTATAGAATTGTGCATATGTACACGGGGGTAAGTCACACCCTCAACCATGTTAGGAGAGACACCAAGCAGATTCAGGACGGGAAGTACGGGAGCCACTAAAACACCATGTGGATTTAGGAGCTCAGATTCCTAGGCTCAGAGCAGCCTGAGCTCAGAAGTGTGATCCCATCAAGTTAAAGAGCCGCCTTATTTAAATTTCTTTTCCTGTGAGAAGGAGCCACAGTACCATGTGCCTGCCACCCACAGAGCTACCTGGAGGGCTGCGAAGATGACCCTGTGAAGGCATCAGGAGAGGGTGGAGCTGTGGGTGGTTGTCTATGTCAGTATAATTCTCCACTCCGACCAGCACAGGCCCCGTCCCAACCTCACAGGCGAGTAGATACATTCAAATCAGGAACTGGCTTTGGTTCCCACACCATGGACATTCCCACACATTTGCATTTGACTGGAAGAAGTCATACAGGCCCCAGTGAACTTTCCGGATGAAAAATGCCCACCCTTCCAAACCCTGTGGAAACACAAAATCTCCAGCTCCTTCCCTCCCTCAGAAGTAAACCCTTCCAAACCTTGTGGCACTCCCCCCAACACCAAACGCTGCAATTTGCCCAGTGACATCTGGTTCCCAGCTTTCCCGGCTGGGAATTGTTTTTAAAGGGACAGTAGGCATTCTGACTTTCTGAGTCACCACTCTGCATGTGTGCGGGAGGATCGTGGCCTCTCCTCCCCTGGCATCCGTGCACACTGCACAAAGCTAGCCATTTCCCACAAACAGGGGTCTACTGTTTTTTATTCTTAGAATGCCGGTTTTTTCAAAAGCCTCTGTCTCTTCCAGAAGGTATTGTGGACACGGGGGCCGCCCGCTGCCCGCTTTCCTCGGCTCCTTCCCCAGCATCTTGGGGAACTTGGTGCGGGGACGATTCCGACATCCCTGGAAAAGGCGCCTATAACTTCAGGCGGCTCCAAGAGGCGCGCCAGGTGGCCTGTAGCTTCCCTTCCTTCTCTGCCCTCGGGGGCCCAGGACTTGAGAACCAGGCCCTCGGGCCACTGTGGATGTGATGGAGAGGCAGTGGATGGGACCGGAGAGGTGAGGGCTGCATGATGGAGACAGACTAGGACTTACTGGCTCCTTAAGGCAACTGGATGGTGGGCAGTGCGGTGCTGTGGTTCAGGGCACAGACCTGCATGAACCCCGGAGGGGTCACTGGCCCCGTGACCTGTGGGAAATCCCGTTTCCTCCTGAGCACCGGCTTCCTCGTCAATGCAGTCGGAGCGTTTACAGCGACTCAGCGCCGGCGGGCGGCGGTCGTGAGTGTTGGATGAGGTCGTCATGGGAAGAGCTTACATGATGCCCGGCTGCCCGGCACGGGAGAAGCCCTAGATGAGAACTACCTACTATTGCTCTACCTGCTCATCGCGGGCCAATAAACCACTGCTTTACAGGACAAGCACCGGGAATGTTCCATTTTAAGGGGCGCAGCTAAGTGCTTCAGCTGGTGCGTGGAAGGGACAGTGAGTCTGGGAAGAGCAGGGCACAGAGCAGCAGGGTGGGGGTGGGGAAGGCGGTGGACAATGCGCTGGGCCTCGCAGAATGGTCACGAGACGCCGAAGCGACCACTGCAAACGAATGCCACAGAGGATGAGCCGCGGGAACTCTGAGGAGAGTCGGGGGATGCAAATAAGAATTGTGGAAAATGGTCAGAAAACGTCACTTTCCAAAAAGAAAACGGGCAGAAGTCACATTAACCACCTATGCTGCCTGCTGGCTTTTTTCACTTTTTTTTTCTTTTTTTTTTTTTTTTAGCATATTCCTGGAAGTGTGGACATCTAGTGTGCAGCACACACTGTGCTCGCAGAGCGTGTGGAAGGTTTAACCACAGATCAACCACAGACAGCAGAATAATCACAAGGTGAAAAATAAGAAACCATAAAAATTTAAAGCAACGTTATGGTGAATACTACCAGTACAAATAACCAACAACAAAAAAAAAGAAATCAATAATGGTTTTAAAAATGTACAAGGTAAAAAATTAAATCACCAGGAAAATTTGACTTAGTGGATATATCAGTTCTATGAGAAAATTCACATTGCAATGTTTGTGATAAAAAAAACAGTTATAAATTTTATGCGCAGAAAGAAATTACTCCGATAAAAATAATTTTAGTATAAAAACGTAAGTGGGGAAAATTGGAAATGGTTTAGCTTTGCAATGGAGAAAATTGACTATGGTCTTAAATCGGCGTCATAGTGTTCTCAGAAAGTATTTTCTTCAACAGAAATCCATCGGTGCTGTTAAAACTGCCATTATAATGTTTCTACTGTGAAACACAGAAGGAAGAGTCTTTGGGGGGAGCGTCTAGCACCTGGAATGGGTGCTGACACCGTCCTGGCCCCTCGGAACCCCTCCCAGGCCCTGGGCTCTCTGGGCTGGTGCAGACTGAGCTGCCAGCAGGGCCTGCGCTTCGCTTCCCCAGCACCCAGAGCCACTGAGCCACCCTCCTAACCCTCTCCTCCAGGGAGGCCCACTCTCAGGGCTAATTTAGGAATCAGTGCAAGATCAACCTTCGTCTTGGAAATAGTGATTAGCTCTGTGTACTACAAGAACATGTTTTGTATGAGAATTTGACCAAAAGAGTAGGGGTGGGAAGATGAGAGAGGGAGAAGGAAGACGGGGGAAAAGAGACGGAGGAGGGGAAAGGAGAGGAGGTGGAGGAGGGATGGAAATGGAGAAGGGGGAGAGGGGGGAGAAGTAAGAAGGAGGGTGAGGGAAGAGAGGGACAAAGAGAGAGGGAGGGCAAGAGATGGAGAAAGACGGAGACAGAGAGGATGGACACACACACACACACACACACACAGCACTGTCTGGCAGAGGGGTTTTCTAGTCCGGTAGCCAAAGTGCCCAGTGAACAGTATTCAGACTCTGCCACAGCGCAGGTGACTTTTTAAAGTCCGCCCAGTTTCCTTGGGTCCGATTCCACCTCACCAAGCAGGACCACTTCTTGGTGTCGGGGTTACCTTGTCCCAGGAGAGTTTCCTAAGTAACTGGCCTTGTTGTGGGAGCCCCACAGCCAGATGAGGTCCCATTTCAGCCCGCGGCTGTCTCCTGGCTTTCGCTTCCTTAGGAGTGTCGGGGGCAGGGAAAGATGGTGCAGGTGCACGCGGGCGTGAGCAGAGCGAGGCCGCTGCTTTACTGCCTCGAGAGGTCTTTCTCTAATCGAAACGAAGTGCTCTGATCCCAAAACAGTCACTGAGTGTCTGGCTGACCAAGTGAACGAAAGAGATGGAGTTTCCGAGACTCGTTTCCAGGCAGGACTCCAGTGACCCATTGATTCCTCCCTGGGCCTCTGCTGCCCTTCTTCGCTGCCTATTTGGTGACAATATAAGTTACCGGGAAAATCCTTTCAGAAAAAAACTGAGTAAGGCATTTCAAGAGACTTGTCAAGACAGAGACACACAGCCTCCTCCTCGCCAGGAAGCTGAAGACGGAGTGTTCAGGTCCTCGCAAACCTTACACAAGTTACCCAGAGGGCTGGCTCCAGGCACCTATTATGGGCTTCCTAGAAGTAGAGGTATACTACAAATAATTAGAATTAATGACCCTAATAATAAAAAGTTTCTAAGTCTCATTTTTCATGTTTTTAGTTAAATAAATGCTCTAAGATTTCATTGAAACATAATGTTATTTTCCACAGTCTAGAAACACATAGGAGGACTCGATATGAAGTATTAGACCCCCACGACCAGCACTGCCATTCATTCCTATCACACTGCGGGTCCGTTTTTATGGGAACCTATGGTTGTGGAAGGTGAAGAGAGACCTGGGTGGGGAAAGAGGGTAATTTCTCTTAGAAGAGTACCACCATTCTCTGCGCTAACCTGACAAGAACCCTACAGGATGTGAGTCATTGTCCCCATTTACGGATGAGAACAGGAGGTATGACATTTAGAAGATGTAGACCAGCCAAGGGTCACACAGCTCAGAGGGGAGGAGCTCATCTTCCTCCTCTCCTTCCTCTCTCCCTCCTTTTTATCTTTGGGATGTACAGTGTTATAACCTACACACCGTAATAGCGTAGTATCCATTACAAATGTGTAGAATGGTTTTAGTAAATTTATGAGCTTGTACAACCATCACTGCAATCTGATTTTAGATCATTTCCATAACTCCAAACAGTCCTGACATGTCTGTGTGCATCAACCCTCATTCCCCCACCCCCCAGCTCAGGCTGTCACCAACCTGCTCTCTCTCTCTAAAGATTTGCCCTTTCTGGACATTTCATGTAAACAGAATCATATAAACACAATACACAGCCTTCTGATCTGGCCTCTTTCGCTTCGCATGACGTTTTAAGGTTCACCCATGTTGTAGCTACATGCTCATGTGATGTGGCACAGACGACGCAGTTTCTACAGGCGAGTCCTGCTCCCTGGGGGACACTGGGCCTGAGCCCCCTCTCTTCCCTCTGACATGTCAACCTGGAAAGAACGAGGGCTGAGACCAGGACACCTGGGTTCGAGGCTCTGGCTCGGCCACTTTCTCCCATTTAACTTCTTCCCCACACACTGGCTTGGAAGTGATCAAGTTCAATGACGGCCTTTATAAATTATTAATGCGCTATACATGCAAGGCCTTAAAGCATGAATTATTTGAAATCCCCAGATGCAGTGACTAAGGAGGAGATGTATGTATCCCCAGTAGAAGTCAGGAATTTTCCTCCCCCACCCTCCCTGCCTCAGGACACAAGAAGGCTGCTTCCCACGGGCAACTCCTTTACTGCTCTCCTCCCAGGAGACAGAGACGCAGGACGGAGGCAGGAGCTCAGAGAAGGACACAGCTGTGTTCAGGGCCTGGGGATGGAGGACCAGAGCAGACGCCATCTACTAAGGCCCAGACCTGTTCCCCTTCCCCTGGGGCAATGGGATCTCTCAGCCGAGTGAGGCCAGCATGGCACCCAGGCATCGGGGGAGCAGGGAGAGGACGTCCGCCCATGGTTCTCAGGTGTCACCTGACATTCTTAGAGCCCTCACTGCCCTCTGCCATTCCGTGCGATTATCACCGTGTTCCCCCCATAACTACAAGCTCACAAATGTACACTTCCCAGAAAAAGCTCTCACCTAAGAGAAAAGAAGGACTGTAAAAGTTCATTGTGCGAGGGATTAGGATTTAATAGCTTTCAAGTGGATTGCGGTAAACTTTTCGTCATAGGATCTCATTATCTAAGGAAAACTGAAGCTATTCATCTCTCTCTCTCTCTCTCTCTCTCTCTCTCTCTCTCTCTCTCTCTATATATATATATATATATATATATATATATACACATACATATATATATATATATATATATATATATCACAAACACATATCTTTGTTATGCTGCAATAAAGAGATTCTTTCTGGTCATTGGCCGGAGAAATGAGCCAGTAGTTTCAGATTTAGTTTATAGTTTAGTCTCAGAGTTAGGCTGCGACGACGATTACGAAAGAGCCCAGGGCACAGGCACCGGCCGCAGACCTTCAGGCCTGATGTGGACGCCTGGGTTTCATGGCAACAGCAGGAAACAGAGCTCAGTGGCGATGCTCGGGGAGGGGCACCACCAGCCGCCGCAGGGGCACCTGACCCGTCTTCCCTCTGACCACCTTCCATCCCACCTTCTACTCAGGTCATCCTGCGGACAGAGTGCGTGAAGACTTTGGGGACTCCTGGCCCTGTTGCAGGGGCACCTGGGGCTGAGCACGGGTGGGAAGGGACCGAGGCTAAGGGCAGATCTTCGGGGTTACCTATTTGCCTTTCCAGGTCGGCGGCTTCATCAGGCGTGGCTCGCGGAAGGACTCCGGGGTCACTGAAGCTGGTGCGAAGCAGGGTCCCCATCACAAAGAAGAACAGGATGCCACCAACCACAGGAATGGCAGGGGTGATTTTCACTGCGAGGTACGGGCAGCTGCCAGCAGGTGGGAAGGTGGCAGGGTGGGAGGGAGAGGGAAGAAAGGAGAGGTATCGTCAGTAATCAACAGCACACAGTCTAGATTTTCCAAGAAGCTAAAGGTTTCTTTGGAGAAGCGAAATTGATTTCCATTAGAAATGCATCTATGCAAAGCATGTACATTTGGGGAGGTCTACCATTCTCTCCCACAGACGGTGTAACAGCCAGCCAGGCCCTCGGCTCCCACAGCGCCACCAGCAAAGGCGCTGGCGGGAGAATGGGAACAACCCTGCCATCCGATCCACACCGGATGTACAGACACAGCCCATGGGTCTGCAATCGTCCTCCCACCCCTGGAGACACCAGATTACAGCTGGCCTTTCCTCACTGCGGTCACACAACCTGGGGCACAAAATGCTGAGAAATGCAGATTCATCCTCAACAGGCAAAAAAAAAAAAAAAAATTGTTTTAAATCAGTATTTTGGAGTTTATCTATTAAAAGAGGTTAATGAGCAATGGACATGAACTTGCAACCAGTTTCCAGAACGAATGAAAGGGGGTCGGTGGCTGGGATATTATAACTACCTGCTCTTCAGGAAGACATTGGAGCTAAAATCGCTGAGCACAGTCAACTCATCCTGGGAAGCCCCTTCACTGTCCTCCAGCTCATGAGCTAACATGCAGCCAGGACGGTGGTGGCCAGGGAAAGGGGTGCTGGGACAGACTCAAGCCCAGGCCAGCAGAGCTCTGGGGGCCAGGAGCCAGGGCAGCTGTGCGCACCACGCCCTGGCCCCCTGTCGCTGCCCCTCAACACCTCAGAAGGCGAGAGAGGCGGAGTGAGAATCAGCTCGATGCCTGAAGCTGAGGGAAGGACGGGGTCATCTATTGTCACCATTCTTGGTGCCACCACGGGTGCCAAGGAGCATGGCACAGAATCACAGAGTTGTAACAGCCAGAGTGAAAAGCGCCTCCTGGATGCTCCACCTCATCAGTGACTCTCTTGCAGGTACTGCAGGTGAAACAGGGGCTGGAGAAGGATGAGCAGGTGACTGGGCTCAGTTATGGGGATATTGGGGGCTAGCACCCCACTCCCGTGCAGTACTTATGGGGGGCGGGAGGTAAGGTGATGGGACGGCAAGGCGATGTCCATAGGCCATGATCCCCTTTGCCAGGGCCAGACACTGGCGAGTTAGAGGCTGGGCCTTCAGGAGGATGGTGATGTGGACATAAGGGTGGTCACTGTGCACTGAAGGCCCAAGGCCTCGCCTGAATCCCCTGCTCTGAAGAAACCCAGAGGCATCCCACCTACTCTAAGAAGGTGGACGGTGACCCCAAACTCAACCAGGCGGGACTTCCTTCCAGGCAGGTGGCCTCCAAAAGAGTCATGGGATTCAGAGACCAAAATATGTGACATTTCTAACATCCCTTCCTCTCTCCCACACCGACCACCTGCAGAAACTGAGCAAAACAAACAAACGACATCATGTCACCTCTTCCGGATTGCTGGTTGTGACTTCTCTTCACAGGACTCATGGGAAACCATAAAAACCATTGTCATTCCTGCTCCAATGTGGTCCACCCACACTCGAGATACCTGGAGCCTTTTCAACATCCTCAGGGATCCTCATAGGAAAGCTAATTTGGCAAAGAGAGCGAGAAGATATCAAAAACTTGCCCTGGCTGGTTTGGCTCAGTGGATAGAGCGTCAGCCTGCAGACTGAAGGGTCCCAGGTTTGATTCCAGTCAAGGGCACATGCCTGGGGTGCGGGCTTGATCCCTAGCAGGGGGCATGCAGGAGGCAGCAGATCCAGGATTCTCTCTCATCATTGATGTTTCTCTCTCTCCCCTCTCCCTTCCTCTCTGAAATCAATAAAAATATATTTAAAAATCTTAACTAATAAAAGCATAATATTAAAATTAACCGTTTATTCGGGATGGCCTAAGCCATGCCCACCAGCCAATCAGAGTGACTGTATGCAAATTAGCCTGGCCAAGATGGCGGAGGCCGGTGTGTGGCTGCTGCCTCCGCCATCTTGGGAGCCTCAGTCCTGGGAAGGCATCTGGCGCCCTGGGCCAGCCGATGCCTTCCCAGGCAGAGAAGCCTTCCCGGGGGGCGGGGACCAGCCAGCAGGATCCCGCAACCCTTTCTGGGAGGCCGATGGGGTGGCCAGTGCCACCCGATGGGCCTCCCAGGCGGAGAAGCCTTCCTGGGGGGCGGGGACGAGCCGGTGGGACCCCAAGGCTCCCTCCTAGGAAGCCTATGGGGTGGCCAGCGCCACCCCTTTGCTTCCCAGGCGGATGGCCCGGAGGGTCAGTGGGATCTGTGGCCAGCCTGAAAACTGCCCTTCACCCCTCACCCAGGCTTGCCACACCCCCTGGGGTGAGGGTCTCCACTGGGGAGCTTGGCCAGCCTGCAAACAGACATTGGCCCCTCACCCAGGCTGGCCAGGCATACCAGCAAGTGGACATCCCCAGAGGGGTCCCAAACTGTGAGAGGGCACAGGCCGGGCTGAGGAAACACCGCCCCTCCCCCCCCACCGCCCCAGTGCACAAATTTTTGTGCACCGGGCCCCTAGTATATATATATAAAGAACTTGCTGTGGGAAAATATATATGAGAGAGTCTACCTAAAAAAATCCCCTTTGAGGAAGTCATGATTCAAATTATGAAAAGGACTTCATAAATCCAACCAAGTCTGCTCTGCATAAAAACATACTGAAATGTTCCATACACCAAAAGGTCTTGGCATGTACAGGAGGCAATCAATCTATGTTTCTCTCTCACATCAATGTTTCTCTCCATCTCTCTCTCCCGCTAAAATTAATAAACACGGGAAAGCTTCAAGTTAAACAAGGACTTAAGAAAGTGGCAAGTAGCACTCAGCATATACTCCTGGATTTGTAACGGGAATATTTCCCCGCATCTAGGAGTCCTGACAATAAAGGATGGCACCCCCTCTCACGTGGGCTAGTGCAGAGCTGGATTTCAACTTGAGACACGTGGAGAATGAAAGTCTGGTCAGAAAATGGCCGTCTTCTCTTTAGAGATTCAATATAAACTGACATTAAAAATCACATATATACTGCACCGAACTCCAACTCCAACGTGGGGCTGCAGCGGGAGCAACACGTGAATCTGAAACACAACTTTGTCCGTCTCCCTTTCAGACCTGTTCCTGCCCCTGCCCCTGCATGAACACGCGGGTCCAGGCTTTCCCGGTCATGAGATGAAGGGAACTAACAGTGCACAGTCCCAATGAACGTGGACACCTGTACCTGGATGAGTTAAACCTCCTCCTCACACCCATCTGGCAGGTGCAGTCTGGCCCTCGGTGGCTCAGGGTGGGAAGGGGGGCTGGAAAGTGCTGATCTGAACACTTTCCTGGGTGGCTTTCATATTGGGCGCCTACCAGTACTTAAACCTTGCTCTGAGTCTGTGAGTTCTTCAGAACCCCACGGGACCCAAGTGTTCTGCCCCTGAGGCACTGTTGCCCTCCTTCTACCCAGAGCCCACCCTTCCACCTCTCTCTCTCTCTCTTTTTAAAAAACATATTATTATTGATTTCAGAGAGGAAGGGAGGGGGAGAGAGAACCATCAATGATGAGAGAGAATCATCCGTTTGCTGCCTCCTGCACGCCCCCTACTGAGGATGGAGCCTGAAACCTGGGCGTGTGCCCTGACCAGGAATCGAACCGTGAGCTCCTGGTCATAGGCCAACACTCAACTACTGAGCCGTTCCAGCCGGACTCCCTCCCACATCTCTTTGCCCCCCACTCCCCTGTTCCTGTCTTGTCCCAAACCTGGTTGCACTCAATTCCTTGGCTCTGGCTTCCCTCACAGGGGCGGGGAGCAGCTGGAGCAGCCACCTCAGCCCTCTGCCCACCACAGGCCCCCTCTCAGTCTGCCTACACACGGGCAGCTCAGTCGCACACGGCTCTGCCCAGAAGCCTGCAACCACCCTTTTTCCTGCCAAATCAAGTTCCAGCTCCTGGTCTGCCATCCATATCCTATCGGATGCGCCCGTCTCGTCTCTCTTCCTCCCCCTCCTCCTCCTCCTCCTCCTCCTCCTCCTCCTCCTCCTCCTCCTCCTCCGTCCCACATTCGAGGGCAGGCGCCTCTCGGCCTTCCCAAACAGCCCCCTGCCCACCCAGCCCCATCTCAACTCCTTAAAGCCTCCCCAATGTTCAAGTTCCTCTAAAG
Organism: Murina feae; assembly: GCA_004026665.1. Lineage (NCBI taxonomy): Eukaryota > Metazoa > Chordata > Mammalia > Chiroptera > Vespertilionidae > Murina > Murina feae. Next base: position 11,823 of record PVJC01010339.1, read on the forward strand.
ACGCTGTGAGAAGCTGACCCTGCCTCATCCCCAAACAGAAGTGATGGCTTCTTGGTCTGAACCGTCCTGATAGCTTTGCTTGCCTCTCCCCTCCCTGTGGGACTGTGGCTGTTTGTGGACATGCCTCCGGGGCCTGGCTGGGCTGGAAGTCCGCAGGGCGAGACCCGCCACAATGCACCATGCATGGCAGGTGCCTGGTAAACACTGGCTGAGGAACTCAGTGAACACGGGAAAGAGGCAGTGAAGGCAGCCAGGCCCTGAACACCGGCAACGCGCCTTGTGTCGGGGGCTCGCTTCTCTGCCTCCCAAGCTCGCCGGGTCCCGGGACTCCCTTCAAACAGGTGCAGGGGCCCTGCCTGTCCAGGAGGCTTCGGTGGCCGAGTTTACAAGGTGTGGACTCTCCCGAGTTCCCTGAGTCGAGCACATAAATGAACATGGTCCCAGCATTCATATGGACCTCTAACCCGTCCACGCGCTGAAGTTCTAGCAGGTGAAACACCTCATGTTGGTACAACGTGGGACAATACGAGGCGCTCTGACAGTCCCGTCCTATCAGCCTCCAAGTGACAAAGGACCATGTCAGTTTCTCCTGGAAATTTTGTACAACGCTCTTTACAAAAGCAGAATTCACGCCCCTCAGCAAACCCTGAGGCCAGAGCTACACACATGCCTTCCAGCTGCTGCTCAGAAAAGCAGGGTCCGGCTGCAGTCCTTCTGGTAAAGAGGAGGTAGCCAGGGGACCTGCCAGTGGGGGATCTCCGCCAGCCAGCCCTTAGCCCCTGCAGAGTGTGACAGCCAAAGCACCACAAAGAGAGAAGAAAATTCCTAGCCCGAGCTCAGATCACTCAACATGGCTCCTTCCCATTCCTGAGTGACTGTCCTGAGAGCTCCGATCTGCGAGGAGGAGCCCTCCTTCCCTGAGGCTCTGGGTTTGATACAAGATGAGGCTGCAGCTGCCACAGCTATAAACACCAAGCGGAGTCCTCTTTCCGTCCGAGGAACCGTGACCCACATACAGCCAGGGCCGCGCGGAAAAAGGCTGCCAGTGTCTGTCTTCCTGAGGCTCAGCGGAAAAGTGGCTGGAGGGAGGGCACAAGAAGCTGCACGCACGCATTTCAGAGCAGAAAAGGAATGGGTGACGGTGGCACCAGACCAAACAAATGCTAACGGATGCACAGCCTTCGGAACCGTCCCTGCTCCCACGCACAGCCCTGCAAGCTGAGTTTCGATGTGGTGATTGAATGTCTATTATAAACTGTCAGCTCCCTGTGCATTAGAGGTAAAGAAGGGCTTTCCAGGTAACCAGTAGGAAATGAAGCACTGCCAGGCGTGGGAAGGAGTTTTTTCAGTTCCAATGGCAATCTTCTCAAATCACACACACACACACACACACACACACACACACGCACACACACACTGATTTCAGAGAGGAAGGGAGAGGGAGAGAGAGAAATATCAATGATGGAGAGAATCATTGATTGGATGCCTCCTGAACACTCCGCACTGGGGATCGAGCCCACAACCCGGGCATGTGCCCTGACCGGGAATCAAACCATGACCTCCTGGTTCCTAGGTCAATGCTCAACCACTGAGCCCCGCCTGTGGGACATCTTCTCACATCTTTAGGAAAAACAATTATGTGTGCTTCGATCTTCATACATGAAGGGTGGAACTGTTTGCTGGGTGCCATATTACCGGACAGCGTGCAATTAGTGTGTTTGGTCATTAACTATGACAAAATTATTTTGCCATCAGACACTGACGTCCCAGAGTCAATACTGTCAGTAATTCTGCTTTCATAGTCCGAGGCTGACTGCCTCACATGCTGTAATTTGATGTAAAACTGGTTCCTTGGCCAAAATCCTGGGACTAAATTAACTTCTTAAACATTTCAGATAGAAAATCTGGATTTCATTATCGGGTAGCTAGGTCTCTCTGTTTTTTTTCCACAGGACATTCTTTAGGAAAGATTAGCTTTCCTTAAAAAAACAAAACCAAAACAATATTAACGAGATGTAGCAAAAACATTAAAACCAAGAGGCCTTAGGAACAAGAAGTGGAGAATCGTTTTCCAAATCAAAGCAATGTGAGTCATCTGTTAATATTTTGCCTGCAAATGGATGCACAGACCCAAAAAAAAAATTTGTATTAATTGTGGCTCAGGACCCATCACTACGACATGGCCTGCACTTGATGCTTATGCTCTGGGGAAGCTTAAGCACATGAATACTATTCTTTACACAAAACGAGGTCGGCAACGAAAGCTGGCGCAGGAAGCATTAGTAGCCTTGCTTCGTTGGTGCTGCACCCTAGCGGGTCCCTGTGCTCCAGAAATCACAAAGTTAACCTGTTATTTTAAACTGCAGGGTCTTCATTGCCATGCATTTCCATAATGAACAGTTACGGCAAATGATCATAAAGTGAAATAATCTGAGCCCATGACTCACATGTCTGAAACAGTAACAGGGTAGCTTTGTGGAGAATGGAAGTTGTAAGGGTTAGAATAAAAAGGATCTTTCTCCTTTGCGTAGGAGTCACTGTAAAAATAAATGTATTTTTCATTTATAGGCAGGGACATAAACACCAGTAACTTTATGGTTTGCTTCTTAATCACATACACAGAAATGTACCATTACAGGGCAATGCTAAGTACATTCCTTGGAGACAAATCGAGGGGAGGGGAGATGCAGAAATAGCATCCACTCACAATGCCAGAATGAGGGGAAAAAAACAGAAAGTCGATATCTTAAAGCTAAGATCGCCATTCCTCTAAGAGACACCCCATGGCAGCACCCTGTGTTTGCAAAGCTCCTGCTTAGTAATTGCACATGAATCTACCAATACGACATGTAACTAAACAGGGTCAGGGACCAAAGGGGGGAAATGTAACGAGAGACCTGGAAGGAATAACGCAGACCCAGGGAGCAGGGGTGGGGAGAGTGGAACTCCGCTCATAAATCTGCAGACTGTCACGATGACTCACCACATCACCAAAAGCTCCGCAGGCTCACTTACAACCATCTCCGTCTACCTTCTTATTGGACAACTGTAGCTTCCAGGCTCACAAAGGGAAGAAAGCGGAGGACCCTAACCTGGTGCTCCCTACATGCCCCCCCCCCAGGTGCCCACCTACCACAGGGATGTCTCTGGACCCAGTCTCACCCGAAGCCTGTCGAGCTCCTATTGACAAAGTCAGTGTCACGATTGTTAACTCGGGGGTCCCCAGACCATGCAGGGAGATGCAGTTATAGACAGAGAACCTGGGAAATGCAGTCTACAAACACAGGCGTCAAATCGAAGTGTGTCAACAGCCCACTATACCCATCCACCATCAGGAATGTGCAAGGGCTTCTGAGGGAAAACTGGTGTTTCAAGGTTTTCGCCGAGCGATTTTGAGGTTGATTCAAAATTCCAGGAAGCCAAAGGCTTCTGAGGAGTGTGTAATCAGCGGGAGGGAAGCCAGCACTGCTCTGCCCCACACTGGCTCTTTATTACCAAGTTGTACGGGTTCCTTATGTGTTGTGGTTATCAATCCCTTATCGGATGTATCATTTGCCAACAGTTCCTCACAGTCAGCACGTTGCCTTTTCGTTTTGTTGGGTTCCTTCGCTGCGCAGTAACTTTTCAGTTCAATGTAGTCCCGTTTGTTTATTTTTTCTTTTGTTTCTCTTGCTTGAGGGTATGTGTCCAAAAAGATATTACTCAGACAGATGTCAGATAGTTTACTCCCCCTGTCTTCTCCTAGGAGGTTTACGGTTTCAGGCCTTCCATTTAAGACTTCACCCATGTTGCAATTATTTTTGTAGATGGTGTAAGAGAGTAGTTTATTTTAATTTTTTTTGCATATTATCTGTCTAGTTTTTTCAACACGACTTGTTGGAGATACTGTCATTATTTTTACCTCTTTTGTCATAGATTAATTGCCCCCATAAGCGAGGGTTTATTTCTGGGGCTTCTATTCCGTTCCCCTAATCTATGTGTCTGGCTTTTTGTGTGTGCCAGTACCACACTGTTTTTATTATTATAGCTTTGTTATATAGTTTGAGATCTGGGAATATGATGCCTCCTATTTTGTTCTTCTTTCAGGATGGCTTTGGGGTCTTTGTGGTTCCATATAAATTTTAGGATTATTTGTTCTAGTTCTGAGCAGAATGACATCGGTATTTTGATAGGAATTGCCCTGAATCTGTAAATGGATCATATAACTCAATAACAAACAAACAAACAAAAAATAAGCAGTAAGTATACAAGCTAAGAGGAGAGACATTGATAAGGGCACAAACCCCTCCCCTGTATTTACTGCGTCCAGGCCTCCATGGCTGACTGATGCGCGATAAGGCAGAGTCCTCGCAGACCCACCTGGACCGATTCCACGGTCAGGACAGAGGTCTCTCCGGCTGTTCAGTCCCTGCCCCATCCCTGGTGCCCCCGAAACTTCGTGTGGCAGAGCAGGCACTGGAGAAATACTTGCTAAATCGAATTTAACAGAATTACTAGAGCAGACCCAACAGATCGGGGTTCATGCCGGGAGTGTGGGCATAAGCTGATTTAGAGCAAAGACCATCATGCAGTTGAAAACATAAACCACAGACGAGGATGAGAGACACTCATTCAGCACACTCCCTGCTTCTGCTGGCAATGCCACAACCCCCTCTCCCTACTCCATCCCCAAACCCCCATCACTTCTTCCTACCCCTGGAGGTCAAAGGGGGTCACCTCCTTCAGTTTGCAAAGGCAGAAGAATTCCAAGTCAGTTTTCCTTTATGATGTTTCCCTAAGATTGAAGAGGGATTGAAGATTTGGTTTTCAACGTCCCCACCATCAACACTAGAGGACAGACACAGGCTAGAACAGCCGATCGTTTAGGCGCGGCTGCGCGTGACTTCAGACAGCAAAGGTAGTAAAGCATAAATTCACGGAACAACGCAATAAGTAATCAAGACACCGTGATGTGAAAAACAGTATATCATACTTATCTAAATGGAAATATGATGCTTTTGACTCGAGAAGAAAAAGGCTACACGTGTATTAAATAAAATAAATGTTTTATTACCCAAAAGGAGAGAAATAAAAACAAAATAAGGCAAGTGGATCAGCAAGCCCTTAACACCAAGTTGGGGGCCACCAGCAAAGACAGCTTCAGGGCACAGATCTGGTAGGAAAGTGACCTAAATTAACTTCTGCAAGAGTTTCTGGTGGCTGCTGATTTATTTTTCCCTTCTCACATTCACAAATGATTCATTCCCTCTGCCCCCCAACAAGGCACCGCCCATGGAATCGACGATTCTCCTTTGTCAAGTGCTCCTGCCCTAAAAACCACTGAAGGCATCCCTCCTGCCCGATGGGGGGCAGGACTCCTACCAGGTAATTATCCAGCCCGTTGGAAGGCAAGGTCAGAACAGACAGGCACAGAGGGGAGGCCCACCCTTGCTAGACACATGGATGTGGTCACATGGTTTTTAAAGTAACTGGCAGCTAGACAGAGAGACTGCAGGGAGAAGGGAAACTTTACTTTTTTTTTTATCAAGAACCTATGTTTAGTTTTGCTTTAATCCTCACCCGAGGATGTTTTTCCATTGATTTTGAGGAAGAAAGGGAAAGAGAGAGAAACATTGATGTGAAAGAAACACATCGATGGTTGCTTCCTGCATGCACCCAACCAGGGCCCGGGCCAAGGAGGAGCCTGCAACCGGGGTACATGCCCTGGACCAGAATCGAACCCGGGACCCTTCAGCCCACAGGCCAACGCTCTATCCACTAAGCCACAGTGGCTCAGGCAAGAACCGATGTTTCAAGCAGAGTCATATGGAATAGTTCCTGTATTCTCCACAAAAACTCTACGAGCTGGGTAATACTGAGACCGTTCACAGATGAGTAAAGGAAGCCCGGACAGGCTCACTAATCGGACCAAGGCAATCCAGTTAGGAAATTTCAGAACCAAAATGCCAATCAGATGAGTGTGCCTGAATTCAGAGCCGTGTGCCCACGACACGTTCTCTCAACAGTGCCTCCGTGAAGCCTCTGCATCTTCTGGATAAAATACAGCAACAGCTGCATCTTTCTTTTTTTTAAAATATATTTTATTGATTTTTCACAGAGAGGAAGGGAAAGGGATAGAGAGTTAAAAACATCAATGAGGAAGAAACATCGATCAGCTGCCTCCTGCACACTCCCTACTGGGGATGTGCCTGCAACCCAGGTCCATGCCCTTGACCGGAATCAAACCTGGGACCCTTGAGTCCGCAGGCCGACGCTCTATCCACTGAGCCAAACCAGTTAGGACACAGCTGCATCTCTTTGTTGTTGTTTTTTTGTTTTTATTACATACAGTTTTACAAAGATTAGTACATATATCTCTTTTTTTTCCTGCCCTTCCCCCCCGCCTCCCCTACCCCCCAGTGTTTTGTGTCCATTAGTTATGCTTATGCATCTCTTTTTTTAAAAATGTATTTTATCGATTTTTTACAGAGAGGAAGGGAGAGGGATAGAGAGTTAGAAACATTGATGAGAGAGAAACATCAATCAGCTGCTTCTTGCACACCCCCTGCTGGGGATGTGCCCACAACCAAGGTACATGCCCTTGACCGGAATCGAACCTGGGACCCTTGAGTCCACAGGCCGACGCTCTATCCACTGAGCCAAACCGGTTAGGGTGCTTATGCATCTCTTTATAATGCTCTCCATCGCGGTTACTATCTGTAGTTGAGAAGGCCTGAAACGGGACTGAGCCTGACAGTGCCTTGCCAGTTCGGAGATGCAGCTTCAGGAGTCATGGCCGACGGCACCCCTCCATGATGGATCGCCAGCAGATGGGGAGGGAAGGAAGATCCTCGGACCTGCCAAAAAGACAGCTGACGCAGGATGCCGCATCCTGACTGCCGAGAGCGCGGCTGGAGCCCGACGTGTGGGCACCGCAGTGGGAGGTGGCTGCTGTCCAAGGAGAGCCACAGCCCCTGACGTGTGGGACACGAGCTGGCCACGTTTGGTCCTGCCCCTCCAGGGAGGGACACATGGGGTCTTCCACTGCTCAGGGCAGCTCCTGACCTGGAGGTAAGACTCATGAGCCCCGAAGTCAAGAGTGTTTCTCTTGGGCTCTGCTCCCTACTTCCGCGGGGTGAAGAATGAGCCGGGCGATTTGTACACGGAGTGGGGTTTGCACCCCCAGAGTCCCCGGTGACCAAGTCTGGACACTGAACGGCGAAGGCTGCTCCTCTGATATCAAAACGCATTTACACCAACCAGTCTTCACTTGACTTGTGGGGGGATTCTGACAGGTATAAAGCTAGAGCAAATCTCCCATTTGTGAGAAAGTGAAGTTCCCTCAAGTTCCAGGGGGAGGCCCCCGGAATAACGCTTCCCATGAGGAGAGGGTGGGGGAGTCCGTGTGCAGGGAACATTCTGCTCCAACGCACACTCCTGTAGGCAGGCGAGACAAGGAACCGCAGGAGGACCCAGGGGGCGGGTACCAGGTAACACCGGGAAGCCTGCCGTCTCTACCAAATACTGCTAAGCCCAATGACACCCTTTTTATGAAGCTTCTAGAACTCACTGGGAAAGACTGAAGACCCCGTGCCATTGACCAATCCCTGCCTTCACCAGCCCCCTCATCTAGTTGCACTCTTCAAGTCTATTGTCTGGGGTTAAACTTTCATACAGTCTCTTCAGTTTAATTTTAAACCACAGACTTCTGAGATAACCATCTTTTTTCAGTTCCTGTAAAAACAGAACAGGGTTCCTGAGGACTGTCCAGTAGCAAACATGACGACTAGTTAAAACGTAAAAAGAAGAGGTCAAAGGGCAAAATAATGACCATTAGTTCTGGGGAAATCGCAGAAACAACCTCAAGGGCAAGGGTGGAATGACCCGTGGGAAGACACTTCGTGGGTGACCTCCACCAGGCACCTGGGCAAAGGAACGCGGCCCGGCTGACCTGGTGGCATCTGGGAGACGGACTGCCATGGAAGATTCAGTGACGACACGACTGCCGCCACGTCCTTGACGTTAGCCAAGCCGATGGCAAAGCTGAGCGTCACCTGGGAGGGGAGAGGGAGGCGCAGAAAGGGAAACATAGGAAAGGCGGCCCCGAGTCAGACTTCATTCGTCCAGGGCTTGGGCCACGCTGGCCAGTTGCATCCCAAAGAAAGAGCAGGTTCTGAGGACGACCTTTCACGTCCCCCGAGACAATGGCCTGAGAAGGCTGTCGTGTGGCTGCCAAAAAGCATCACTTTAGGTCGCAAGCCCTGGTGAGATTTAATGATGTCGCAACGCAGAGGTCCACCAAGCAGGGCGCCTGGAAAGAAAGGTTTTCCAATGCGATCACTGCCCCTTCATGCTCAGGGGCAAGACCTCCTGAGGCGTGCTTATTCTGGCTCTTGAGGACTCTCTCAACCCGAGTTTCCCTCAGCGGGAAGCACGCCGCTAAGCTGCTCAAGATGACAGGGCTGCGGTGCCGCCTAAATACGGCGGCAGGCTTTGCAAAAATGCTTCTCCGAGGAAAACAGGATCTCTAGGAAAGCGGTACACCGAGCCAAGGAATAGCCATCGTCGCTGCCACCAATGACTGAGAACTTTCCTCCGGAGCAGGCAGGAGGAGCCTGGAGTCTGGGAGCAGCGGGGACACTGAGGCAGCCAGCTCACCTGTGGCAACCTGCCTTCCAGTTGCCCAGCTCTTGGGAGGCTCAGTGAAACTTCGGTGGCCATGTCTTATCCAGGCTATGGAGAGAAGACCCACGGATGCTCCAAGGGGCCTGGTGACCCCGAGAGCACTGTGAGCGCCTCCTGGGAAGGCGGGCATGTACCCGAGTACCTGTTTGGAAATGAACTCCGCACTGGCTGCTAAAGGTGCTGCCCCAAGAGCCACAATGTTCCCCAGATGCCCCGCCCTCTCCCCACACCCTGAGGACCCGGCCAAGAGCCAGGAAATAGAGCCCATGTCTGCCCAGGTTGGAGGCCTGCAGGTCCCCGCTCCAGAAGGTCCTAAGTAATCTGGCTGTCAGCTCTGCCCATAGGCCTTAAGGGGAAACCAGCTTCTCCACCGGCGTGGTGCACACGCCTCAGTCTCATCGAAGCAGATGGGTGCACAGTCACTGAGGAGGGGACAGGGAGAGGAGCCACTTCGTGGCTGGTGCAAATGGGGGGCAGGTAGTGAAGCCCCTCCCCCATCCGTGAGCCTGAGGGTGGGCATGACTCCTAAATGCTGAAACAACTGCTGCACGAAGAAGATAGCAAGGCAGCCCGGCTGGCATGGTTGGGTGGGTTAACATCAACTGATGAACCAGAAGGTCATAGTTCAATTCCCGGTCAGGGACATGCCTGGGTTTCAGGCTTAATCCCCAGTGGGGGGCATGCAGGAGGCAGCCGATCAATGATTCTCTCTCATCATTGCTGTTTCTAGTTATCTCTCCCTTTCCCTTTCTCTCTGAAATCAATGAAAATATATTTTAAAGGGGAAAAGGAGGAGGAAGAGGAAGAGGAAGAGGAGGAGAAGGAGGGGAAGGAGGAGGAGGGTACCCTTCCATCTCCAGCCTTGTCTGGAGTCTGAGAACTTCACCTTGACAAGACCAAGGAGACCGACAGTTAGAAGAACCTGACTCAGTTCCACACTAGAATCAGAGGGCGGAGGGTACAGAGTGGCACCATGGAAACTTCCATGGTGTTGTGGGAAGTCCTTAGACAGTAGGATCAGGCCAACTGGCTTCAACTCAAATCTGGTGCTTATTTTATAGGTTTTAGAACCCTGTCCTTTGGGGTTTTGTGAAAGTTTCATTACATAGGCATTACTGATTCAACCTCCAGCTCCTCTCCCCTCCCCGAGGTCAGGAATGGACTGAAGTGCCCACCTCTGATCACATGGTGGTTCTCCTGGGGACCAGCCTCCATCCTTAGGTGCTGTCAAAAGGCACCTCATCAACTAACAAACACACCTTTGTTCTCCCTCATCACTTTGGAAATTCCAAGGGCTTTGGAAGCTATGGGCCAGAAATGGTAGGCGAAGGCCAAATACATATTTCTTATTATAAATCACAACACCACAGTATGGCAGGGAGTCCGTCTCCTGGATACTCTCCTATCCCTGCCTCCAAGGTATTCACCGTCACCTGGAGTGGAGGCTGAGCCTAGTGACTTGGTTCTAGAAAATGGCAAAAGTAATGGATATCACACCCAGAGTTAGAGGACAAAAGTCAGCAATGTCTCTCTGGCTTCCTCTCACTCTCGCTGGCTCTCTCAGAAGCAAGTCTGGTGGCAGTTGTGAACCGTCTCAGAGGCTCCTGTGGCCAGGCTCAGGACTGGCCTCCGGCCAGCAGATCCTCCCCCAGGCAAGCCTCGAGGTGACGGAATCCCCAGCCCTGTTTTGAAGGCAGCCTGTGGGACACCCTGAGCCGGAGGACACAGCTCAGCTGCACTGGATTTCTGACCCAGAAATATGAGATAATAAGCAGTTGTTTTTAGCTCCTAAATTCTGGGGTAATTTGTTACACAGCAATCGCTGACTAGCACATGTAACTCTCTCAGGCACAGACTGCGTTTGTAAACTGTGTATGCTAATATATGCCAAGTAAAATGGAATCCTCTTCTTCCTCTAGCGAGTGGAATGGCATCCCAGTGAGCAGAGTAGATCCTGAACATCCTTTCTACCTGGGATGCCCTCTGACCAGCCAAGTGGTTCACAGGGGTCCCTCTGGAGAGAAGGAAAACTTACAAGTGATTCGTTTGGGCTCTGTCTCTAGTTAACTGAAGCCTGAGTTACCTTTCCATGGGCTAAATGGCTACGTTCAAGGTGATGTGAAAACTACAGAAACAATGACCAGGACAATCTGACTTCTTAATATGTAAAAAGAGAAAGCATTTGTTTATGCATGGCTATATGCCACAGGGACCTTAAAATTAAATGACGGAGCTGGAAAATGGCTACCTCCTTAAAAACTGCAAATAAACAGAAGTTCATATAGTGAGTAAAAAAAATCTCTTCTGGCATTTCTTGAAGATCCCCTGAAACCTCTTTATTTACCCGCTGTGTCTCTTTAATTTTGTGCGAGACGCCACCAAACATCTATTTCCCTTTTGCATTTCCTAGGAAAATGTGTCCACCTTTTATATAAAATGGTAAGAGATAAACACCCGCGAGCCTTTGTTTTTGAACGAGTTTAAAGAATATTCTTTCTGGCATTAGGCTGTGCCAACGTTTGCGCTCCTGTGGGTTTATTGTTGTGAGTGGCATGAAATAATAAAGGCTGAGGTCTTTGTGGTGGGTTTGCATAGCAGCAGACAAGCCTGTCCGCTGTCCCCCCTCTAACTCCCATTCGAACCCTCATGGTGACACAAAGGAAAACATGTCAGCAGCAATGACAGCTGCAGAGAAGAGCACTCCACAGGCCACAGGCCAGGGGTTTTTCCACTCAGAGGCTGCTGGTGGGGAGGAGCAGAGAAAGGCATTTGTGGATTATACATCACCCATCACACGAACCACAAAGCAGACAAAGCAGACGGCCCCCCAAAGGCTGGAAAGGACTTCAAAACAGAAGAAAATAAAACGGCCATCAACCACTCTAGTAATCAAATAAAGGCAAGTTAACAATAGCATTTGTAGATTCACATAGACAAATGCTCCTAAGACTTCAGCGAGAAAGGAGGAGGACAGGCCGCAGAGGGGAGGAGGGAGACTGCCCCCCCTCCCCCGGGTGGGAGCACAGAGATGCTCGCAGCCTCCTCAGAAGATGGCCTGAAAACACCGCCCGGAGCCTGACAGTGTAAAGTCCCTTCTGTTTTAAGCCCTTTTTCTATGGAAAGAAGGAAAGGGGGTGGGGAGAAGGTAAAGGAAGTGAAAGGCAAGAAAAGGAAAAATAATGAATTTGCAGTAAGTAGGCTTCTAAGAAGCATAAAAAATTACTTTTACATTACTTCTAAATTATATATATTTATTTAAAAATGATTTGGGCAGCTTTTTGAGACCAGAAATAATTTCCTTAGAGGCTACACCACCCCAAATGAGGCTGCCGAATGGCCTTGCCTGAGCCTGTGTTTCCTGTTAGTTATTTCTGTGACCACAGCAGCGGAGAACGGGAGAGCCCTCCCAGAGGACAGCTGGGACACTCCTGTTCGCAACACCGACTCACCAGTTCCTCGTTAACATCAGAGTTTAATTTGAGATGATATATCAGGTCTAAACTCTGTCTGATGGTAGAATTTCTCATTTCTAGTTGCGAAAGCCACTTTCATTGGATCGGCTGTTGACGTAATATTCACATTTATAAAGGCAGGAACTAACATATGGAAGGAATAGGACCGGGGACTTGACCATTTAATTTCACAAGGACTTGTGTGTAGTGTGCAGTCTCATGACAGGTGATGAAACAGAGTCACTAAGCAACCTGCCCAAGGTCATCTAAGCCACAGTGAAAAGGGCGAAACACGCAGGACCACCTCCTGCCACAGCCGAGGTTCCCATGCCATCTGTTATACGCTCAGCCAGTGTCCAGGTTCGTCACGTTAGTGCAACCTCCTCAAATCCTCCCCTTTAGCATGTGCCCTGTGAGTTTCTAAAGCACCATCTGCACGTGGATTGGGGCCACTGACTCGTCCACCGAGGAATCGTGGCTGCTCCCCATGTTCCTTGGAGGGAGAGATGTGGCTGTGGAAGCTGAAGCCTCACCCCACCCTGAGAGCTCACGTTGGCACCCACCTTCCCCGAGCCCCGTCTCTCCAGGAGGCAGGGGACCCCTTCTCACACCTGCGCAGCCTCCTGCTCCGAAGCTTAGGTCGGAGGGAAGCCTTTCCTCCAGGCTGAGCCCCGGACTGTCTGAGGCCACCCTCTGTGATGGGCGGTGAGGGCACTGGCACTGGGCTGGGCTGCTGTAACTCACACTCAGCTGTGACGTCTGACTCCAACCACAAAACAGAGCAAAAGAGATCTGACTCCCCGTGTGGGCTCTTGACTCCATCTCCCCAGGTCCACGCTTTCTCCGCTACAAATAAAGGTGGACTAACTGTACCCCTCCCCACCGGCTCTGGGGCTCAAACATTCTATGGCTTTAAATACACATCTATCTAAACACACATATTTATCTTTCTTCCCTGCCCAATCCACTGACACACTATAAACACAGTGCAGGGTCATTTTATGTGGATTTGAAATGGTGTGATTGTAAACATGTTAATAAAGCTCTATTTTATGTGCAAAAATTCAGATCCCTCTAAATTAAAAAAATTATCAAGAACCGTATCATTTTAAAGTCTGCAGAGAGTGCACTGTCAGCTACGTTACAGTACTGCCCCTGCCTGTGAGTACAAGGCAAAGGGCATACCAGCCACCCCTGCATCCGCATCCTGTGGCCAGCACTTGTGTTTCATGTCTCAGAGCACACAGCAATGACCTTGGTGATTATCGTGTTGTTATTTCAATATTTACTGCTATTATAATTTAAAATCTTTAAAGAACATTTTATAGAAATGTTACATGTAAATGCCAGGGCTGATATTGGAAAAACACTAGAAAGTTAATACTTTGGAAAATAAGTTAGAGATTATAAAACACTATTATTATGTGTAAATATTGTACATATAAAACATTTTGCTCAAAATGAGAAAAAAAATGTTTGTAGATTCATGCTTTTGAAGATCACATCTCCCTCTGTATAAACTTATTCCTATGGGAAAACTGGCCTCAAATTATGTGAGTTTTAGATCATTGAGGTCTTCAGGAAGTCATCTCTTGCGTAAACTCTGAGTACCTCTGTGATGGGCTGCTGGAACGCATACTTAGCTGTGACGTCTGACTCCAAACCACAAAACAAAGCAAAAGAGATCTGACTCCCCGTGTGGGCTCTTGACTTGATCATTAAATATGTCCCCATAGGACTCAGGTGCCCTGACAGCTGGGGAGGGAAGACCTAGGAGCAGAGATAGCCAGAGCACATCATGGGCTGGAACGGAGGGAAACAGGTGAGCCTCCTTGCAGGTCCCTTCACCTGGTCAGAATGGGGCAGGGCCCCAGCACACCCCCCAAACCAGCACAGGCTGGGCTGGGACCCAGGGAAGCCCAAGTTCTGGAAGGATCACGAACCCAATGAGACTCGACATTTTAGATCTGGAAGTGGAGAAATCATCCCTTCCTTTTCCCTTCCACTCGGCTGAAATGCCACCCCTCCGTGTCTTTCCTGAGCAACACCTCCAGCTCATTAGTGCCACCAGTGCCTCTGGGCATCCCTGTTCCCCGCTGCAGTCTCATTGCTGACTTTCTTATTTCTCTGTCTGATCAGGATGGGTGGTTAGCTTTTCACCCCCAGGACCTAGCCGAGCGACAGGCTCCAGTGGCCACCCTGTCGATGCCTGTCTGATGCAACACACCAGGGGGATGAATCCTTTACAGAGGAAGAGCTGAGAGGGGTGTGTCCAGGACCACAGAGCGCCTGGCCCCTAGGCCTTCCCCTGCTGGTCATCCGGACAACTCTGGCTCCGAATCTTAAATGGACCGATTGCAGTTGCCTCTAGAACCTGACTCTTTAAATGACCCACACCAGCTTTCCTGATGGGTCTGGAGCCACAGCCACATTCTCAGCTAAGAAACATCTTTTCTCCGGGCACGCCAGCGGCAGGTCCCACGATTTCCAGCTCTGATGGAAGCTAATGGCTCCGAGAGAAGGGGAATGGTGCTGAAGAGTCTATTTCGTTTTCCTCTTACCGAGAGCAGTAGCTATTAAGGGCAATCTGTGCTGAGCGGCGAGAACACGCTGGGCCAGCTCTCCTGGCGTCCCAGCTAAGCGTCTCCTTAAGAGGAACAGCCCCGACGATGCTTTAGCATAGACGCGGCTACATTACTTCGTGGGATCCTCAGTAACTCTCTTGGGGGAGCTGATGCAACTGTTACACACATGCCTGGTTCCATGTTCCCAAACGCGATGACTTTGTTTACTTTCTGGGTTCTTTTGAACTTGTTGTTATTGATGACAAAATCCCACTTCATCACAAAGGCAGAAACATAAGCTTTTCCTGACACTAGGGAAAATATTTCGTTGGCACATGTAGAATACGTAACTCCTCAGGACGGATGATGAGAAAGCTTTAAGAATGTGTAGTGTAGTTGAATCCTAATTTCTAATGAGCACACAAATTAGAAAATACAGACATAGAAAGACGGACACGATCTGTTCCAACAAATCTACCTGCTTGTAAATAAGCAGTTAATTTCTTCTCACTCTCTTTCCCCAGAGCAGCCCGGGTGTGTGTGTGTGTGTGTGTGTGTGTGTGTGTGTGAGAAACTGAGAGCAGGGCTGTTGATCTTCAGAAAGATGTGCAGCCATGAGCTACGGAGACGGCTCTTGGCGGGGGGCAAGTCGGCCTGGAAGGGAGCCCACCGAGACAGCTGGGCAGTCAAGGTGAGTGTCCAAATCCTGGCTCACGCATGTCTGCTATGTGACGGCAGCAAGTTCCCTCGCCTCCCTCTGCTGGAGGTCCCTTACCTCTAAGACGAGGCTAATCATCCGACCTACTGAGGAGAGAACTGAGTTCAGTTACGTGCGCACTTCTGTCACCTTTAAGACTAAAAAGAGAGGAAGTTTTCAAGGAAATGGCAGAGACGCAGGCAGGAAGCGGTACAGCTGTGGTGGCTGAAGCACCGAGGCTCCTGGAGCCACGTGGCCGTGTCTGGCCCACAGATGGGCGTGGCTGGCTGGCAGGGCGCTGTGTCACACGGAAGAGGTGACATAGGCTGGTGAGCCCGTTACGGTCTGCACAGGCCCATCACCCCGGTGACCCTCCCATCTACGCTTCCTGCGAGCCCCCCAGAGTGGCGGCACTGGCTTCCCCTTCGCAGAAGCCTGGAAGCAGCAACCCTGGGAAGGCAGGCCGAGAAGGAAATCGGAAAGGTGCCTACAAAAGAGCAGGCAGAGAACAGGAAAAGAACCCAAGAGAGCAGCCACAGGAAACCAAGAGAAGGAAGTCCCCAAAGGGGACGGTGGCCAGCCCTTCTAGCGCCGAGGGTTAAACGGCACGGGACCTGCCGGGTCGCCCAGGGCAGGCGGACGAAGAGAAAGAAGCAGAAGACAGGTGCCTGCCTGTGGATTGTGCCCAGCGCCCGTAGGACTCAGGACACTGAGGAACGAGAACCTTCTAAGAGCGGGGAGCTGGGGGCACTGGCCAATAGCCTCAGTCATTCAGGGTCAGATTAGGAAGCTGTGCCAGCCCAGCGCCACCTACTGCCCAGTGTCCAGAGGGCCTGCTTTCCTTCAGCTACAGACAACAGCTCCCACTAACACGCCCCCAGACAAGGGAGCCCACGCGCTCAGCAAAATTAGCGGACGTCTCTGCACACCATCTGAGTTTTATGTCCATATACTCTGGAGAGACCGCGGAAGGCTCTGGCTTGTCATTGCTAAGTTTGCATAGTTTGAGTGAGGTACCTAGAATATATTAAGACGACTGAGAAGGGTGTTTGCAGGGATTACAGGGGTCTGCCTTGTCTCAAGCACAGATAAGTGTCAGCAAGGGGGAAGGTAACGTTAGCTTCCTGCCCCTAGGAGAGGTGAGCAGGCAGTGGGGCTCTTTACCAAGAGATTCCCTGAGTCTCAGAGCTGGATCTGAAAGAGACCTCAGAAGTCTCAAGTTCAACCCTTTTCACTAACGGGAAAACCGAGAGAGGGTGACGAAGTCCCACTGTCCCACGCAGTCAATGTGGTCAGACAGTGACTTGAACGCTGGGCTCAGTAGCAGTGGTTCTCAACCTTCTGGCCCTTTAAATACAGCCCCTCATGAGGTGACCCCCAACCGTAAAATTATTTTCGTTGCTACTTCATCACTGTAATGTTGCTGCTGTTATGAACCGTCATGTAAATATCTGACATGCAGGATGGTCTTAGGCGACCCCTGGGAAAGGGTCGTTCGACCCCCAAAGGGGTCGCGACCCACAGGTTGAGAACCGCTGGATTAAAGCGAGAGTGGTCTCTTTCTAAGTCGTTTTTCTAAGTCTAGGGTTTACACTTTGAGTGAGACACAGGGTTCCTAGAGGCGGGTGGTGCTGCCTCAGGTGGATGCCCGCATGAGCCTCACCTTCACCCGAAATAGGACTTGTTACTGAACCACTGAGAGATGCTATTTTAGGCTCTGTTGGTAGAAACCCTTAATTAACCGCAGGAGCTGTGGTGTTTTCCCTGCTGAGGATCCACGCCCCGGGGGGACTGAAGGAGAAGTGGAAATCACCAAACAGGTGTGCCGTCTGCACTAACGCTCATCTGTTGTATTTCTAAGTCCAACAGGCCCTGCTGTTGAGCTTACACTTGCTCTGCTCAGGGTTTCACCACCTGGCTTCCTCGCCATTCCCTCTGACCAAGGAATCCTTGGCTTGTGCCTTCCTCTTTCAAATTATTTATTAAAAATATGCAATAAGGCAAATATTGACTGATCACTACAGAAACTAAAACCTTATGCTTTTGACCACAGATGAAGGCTCACTTAAGTCCTTTTTTAAATTTGTTTTTTACGTCTGATCTGTGCCTTCCTAAACATGATTTTGAAGTGCAATCTTTTTTCTGGTATGTATCTTATAAATGTACACATGCTATGTACACATGTACATACAGTTCAGTTAAATCAAACGGTATATGCATCTTCTGTTCTATAAGATAACACCAACTTTCCCCCCAAAAGTGGTGGCCAGATTATACTGCCACCAGCAGTGCCTGAGGTGTCTGTTTCTCTACCCGCATCACCGCCAACACTTTGTATGGTCAGGTTTCTTAATTTTTGCCAAGTGAGTGGAAGTAAAAGAGTGTGTCATCATAATCCCCATCTACATGTCCTTGATTGCTAATGAGGCTGAGCACGTTCTGAGTTTTTAAGTCGTCCGTCGCCTGGCCCCTATCAGCTTCAGGCAATTCATTTTGTAGCACTGCACATCCAACCACTCGCCAGCCCCAGGCCTGCGCAGGAGGATGGGAAGCAAGACACCTCAGGAAACGCAGAGGCTCCGAGTTCCCCTGTGATGGACATGCCCTTGGTTCCGTGACCATTTAATTCCACCCCCTCAGAGGCAGCCTGTGGCTTGGAGAGCTGGATTCAGCTCATCTGTAGGCTAAGGTGACCAGATTCTAACATTGGTAAAGCGGGACACCATTGACTGCTTGGCCGCCGAAAACCGTATCTTCCCTTCCCGTTCTCCCGCTGTTCCCTAGCTTGTCGTGCATTCTTTCCAAAAATCGGGACTTATTTAAAACGCTGAGGGATGCAGGACAAATTGTTAAAAATCGGGACTGTCCCGCCAAAAGCGGGATGTCTGGTGTAGGCACATGCAGGCATCCACAGTCTAAGGGAATCCCACCTTCTTGCCAGTAATTGCTTTAGGAATGGAGACGTGAACCACGTCTGTCTACCGGAGGCTTCTGGGAAAATCCTCCGTCTTTCACAAGCAGCAGTGGGAAGCCAGGATCTGAATGACACACCAGATGGGAAAGAGGAAGCAGGGGGGTCCTCGTGCGGCAGTGTGCGAGGCCACCAGGAGACCAGTCCGATAATGAAGTGGTCCTTGTGGAAGGCAGAGCTGACTGATGGAAACAGCCTGGTCCTTGATCACCCTGCTAATCGGCCAAGTGAACCGACACCGAACCGAACCACTCTACCTCTGGGCGCCAGCTTATGCTAACCAAGAAATTTCCGCCTCGCTTGAGCCAATCTGAACCTGGCTTTCTGTCGCTTCAACCGAACGCATCCTGCTACAAGTTATGTGGTTTAAAAACAACATAAAGCTGTGAGCCATGAAGAGCATTCCTGATGCTTGTCGGGAGACGGCCAACAGAGAAAGGTGGCATGTTGTCTGTGAACTTCAGCTCCCCTCACTGTCACTGTTAGAGGATGAGAGGGGAGGGGAAGGCAGCAGGGATAATACTCAGAAATCTGGGATTGCTGAGCACAAGTTTTATTACCGAAGGCAAGCTCTTAACACCCCTCCCCCCACAGGAATTATTTAATTATTCAAAATAATTACGAATTAAATTCCAGTCCGGGCGTCTCCTCCGTGTGGGCTGGCCAGTGCTCAGGGCTCTCCTAGCTTTCTCTCAGCATGTGTGTGAGGCAGGCCGCTCAGATTCCGTCAGAGTTCTTGCTTACACAGCGCTATCTTCACCTTCTTGGTCTTCCCTCCCAGGACGGATACATCCTAAAGGAAAGTGCTACCCTGTCTTCTACTCTGCAGCGTCCTTCCCACCAGTATGAACGCTGGTCCTGCGGATAACTCCTGTGGACCCTGAGAGAGCCATCCCCGGGCCTCCATTTCTTTATTACAAAAACAACATTGCAAGACTGTTGGGTGGATCATCGATGACTGACATTGAGTAAACACATGAGTGCGCACGGTCCAGGGTGGCCAGGTGTGGGCAAAAGCCAAGTTTTAGCCTTAGGATCCCTTCCAAACCAGTACACAAAGTCCTGTATCCTAAAGAGCCTGGGAAAGCCTTCCTCTTCGGAAGAAGTAAAACATTATTAAATGATATTCTTACCAATAAAGGAAAATCTGAACAGCATTTATGTCTGCTGAAGAACGATGATCTTATTATCAACTCAGATTCATAAAACTAGCCACTGAAACCCAGCTACAGGCAAAGCTATCAGCTGCGCAAAACAGTGAGACACGAAACCCGTAATCATGGCGCTGGTCCTGTGGGTGCATCTCATGATAAACCGACACTGGCTTCCGACACAGGGACGCTCTGAACACGGGTGCACTCCTTCGTAACCTCGTGCGACACGAGAGCTGACCGTTTTACTATCAGGTTAAATGTCAGTGCTATGAACGGTGCCTAGTCACAGGCTGTCCATGCAATCCTAAAGAATAAGAAACTATCCAAAGACACAGCTGATTTAGAGAACTGATTCATGGGGAAATTATTCAGAAAAACACCAAGAAAGAGTTGATCCCCACCCCCAAATCACATTATTTCCATTTTGCACATTAAAAAAAAAAAAGTATCCTAAAGCAATAACATAGTTGTCTTAGAAACATTTAGAGACCATAAAGAATGATGTTCTGCAAGGGGAAAATCTGACAAACGGCCTGGGAGGAAGGAAGGAATAATCGCAGGACAAAGGAAAGGAACAGGAAATCTGAAATGAGTCCGCCCAGCTCTGAGCATTGTTTCTACAAGAACATTATTTAAAATGTCAGGTGCCAGGGCCGAGGAGAGGAAAATGGGAATTTTCATTATTTGCCTCCTTTTCACCATTAATTGTCCTGACTGTGTCCAGGATCCCAATCCAGGAGGAGAAACCTTACATTACACCCAGTCTTCTCCACACACAAAATAATGAACTTCGTAATGAGCCCACGATAATGGGTCTCTTCTTGCTGAAAATGGCAATTTACTTTGTTTTTCTAAGGAACATCTGCTGTGGTTTCGGAAGGTTGCTAAGGAAAGGTTTTTGTGTTGTTTTGTTTTGTGGGGTTTTTTTAAAAGGTGCTACAAAGTAAGCAAAATCTTTATTCTATTCTTTCCTGAAAACATATCACATTTAAAATTTCAATTTTTATGTTAAATTATGAAAGCCAATTAAGGCTTCGCTCCTTCTTCACCTTCATGAAGGGGCCGTGGACTCCAATGCCATGGACCCTATTCACTCTGGGGCAATGGGGTGTGGATGGCAGTGGGGGTTACGACCGTGGTCCATGGGATCCCCCAACTGGAGACTTAGAGCAGAGCTGTTGTCCTAATACCCACATCCCTACTCCATCCATCAGCAAGTTACATCAACTGTCAAAATACTCCCCATCCCAATTACTTCCCGTGTCCCCATTACTGGCCCCAGTCAAGTCTAGCCCAGTCTCTCACTGGGAATCTCGCAATAGCTTCTGCATTTCCTGCTTCCTCTCATCCTCACCAATAGCCCACTCTCCACACTAGCACAATTGATAGAGTGATTTTAAAAAATGACTTCCTATTATACTTAGAACAAAACCCAATCCCTAGACCACTGTCTGAGAGGACCCTGCAGATCTGGCTTCTGGCTCAATCCCTGGCCTCATTTCTACGACTCTCCCCCTGTTCGGTACACTCCGGCCACACTGACCTGCTTCTCACTCCTCAAATACGCCAGTTTCATCCCGCTGCAGGGCCTCTGCACTGGCTGTTCCCCCTCCTGGAACTCCATCCCACCGTATTCCAAAGACTCACCCTCTCCCATCTTTCATATCTCTGCTCAGTGCCACCTCTTCAAAGATGCCTCCCCTGACAATTCCACCTGAAACAGCCTCATCTCCCCCCTCACCATCTACTGCCTATCAAATTACACAACTCTTTGCGGACCTGATATTGTCTGTTACCCCTACTAGAATGTAAGGCCATGGAGGGCAAGGGCTGTGTCTTGTTCATTGCCAGAACATGGTCCTAAGAACAATGCCCAGTCCTCACTAAATATCTGTTGAATATTAAATGGATTGACGCTACTTCAGACCGAAGAGGTGCAAAATCCAAACACACCCCTACTTCTTAGATAAAATAGATTCCACCATGATTATAAGCAGGTGGCAGCTTGTACGCTCAGGGTGATCCCAGCGGCAGAAACCAGCACCTCAGACGACACAGCTTTCCTGCACCTCCCCTCCTGTGAGCCGGCCTCTACAGGTGTCCTTGGGAATGTCAGCCCCTAAACCCTCTTGGTGAGGTAGGTGTGGACCGAGGGGGTCAGACCGCATGTTTCTCTGCAGCAGAGGGCGGCCACAGTAGTGCCCACAGGCCCCAGCGTGCCCTGCGCCCCAGTGGAAATGTAGCTCGGAGAGCTTTAAGAGCTGCACAAGGCTAATGGCATTAAAGCCGGGCAGGTTGTCAGCATCTTCTGCATGTTTTTTCTTCGTTAAGTTTTCAGAAATGAGTACATCATCTAACCACAAATAAAAACAGTGTCAAACACAGTTCCATTTTACCAAAGCTATTAAGAACCCATATGAAACTAATTATGTTCATTAAGCATGGGGGGGGGGTGGTCATACTCTGCTCGGTTATTCCTGCATAGCAGCCACGGAAGTCAGTGCAAAGTCAACACAGATAAAAGCAATAGGTCGCTTCAATTCAATAATAAAGCCTCAATTTAAATTAACAGATGTTTTGGCACTACTCTTTGGATACATTGCCACCTTTATCTGAATTCCTTATTTTTATTTTAACTTTTATACATGCACATGGAATAAAGCAAGACAAGAGGGGGAGTGGCTAAAGTGCTAGCATCTGTTTTAGTAAGATTCTTTCTCCCCATTCAATGGGACAGGCATTTGCCAAGGGATTCCAGGGACAATGCGCCTCAAAGACCTTCCATAAATAGAAAACTTACCTGTGTAATGGCAATGTCTACAATAGTATTATTCTCCCTTGAGTCACTGATTTGGTCTGGACCTCAAATACAGGCTGGAAGACGTGCCGTGACTCCCCATCCTAGTCCACTGATCCAGCTGAACAATATGCCCCCGAATGCACACCCTCCCACCTCTGCTCACGTTCATTCTTCCTCGGCACCCTCCTCAGTCACAAATGTCTTCTGTCAAATCCACACCCACGACAGACACTGCGTGCAGCCTCCTCCTCTCCAACTCTACACTAGTCTCTCTTCCCCGGACTCGTTGTTGCTAACAGTATGTCGCCATTCACAGGGCATTTTACTGTTTTCAGATAACTAGTTCAGGGGACAAGACAAATACTATCAGTCCAGGATACAGATGAAGAAGACTTCTTCCCTGAGCTAAGGGATCTACAGAAGCGTGGCTGCCTTTGTGGCCCTCACTGTCTTCCCCACACACCACTGGCCGCTTGGCCTGGCCGCTCTCATTAGGTTTCAGGCGATAAGGAAGTGCGTCTCCTGTGGTAATGACTTTGAAGTGTCGGCTGGCTGGGGTGGCCCAGAGAGCCTTGGGAAATGGGATTCTGGTTCTGAGTGTGCTGATAACTCTGATCCCATAACTCATGAACAATATATGCTCACAGACACCGCGTCTCCTTCACAAATCTCAGGTTGTCCCATCTGCAGACTCAAAACCTCTTGTAAATGCGATGGAGGTTCTGGCTGCGGGGGGCCCCCTGGAACCTACCCCTCAGAACTCCTTCCTCACAGGATTCACGTTGTGAGAGGCACATTACACATGTAATCCTGACCGCACCCCAATGGGATGGTGTCTTCAGATCCACTGCCACTTAGTAGAGACTATGACCTTTGGGGACTATTTATAGGACAGTATAAACCCTTAATCCTAATCCATGAGTGCCAACATCCCGCCAACTGTGCCCACCTATACCTTTCAGGTTCTCCTAACCACTGAAGTTCCAGAAACCCCTAAAAACTACACCTTTTCCAATTCCCAGTTAGCAATGGGATCCACAATTGTTCCTAAATGCCTCCCCACTTTCTCATTAGTCATAACCACGATAACCACGCTCCAAAGCAAGGAACAACTCCCGAAATCAGAGAGCCTTCAAGTCCCAAGTCATGGAGTTATATTGGATTTCGCCCTCGGTCTCCTTCCTGATCCACCTCTACTCTGGGCAGCCTCCTGGCTTCCTCTCACCCTCCAATGCCCCTGGTGCCCAGTCTCCATTCTGGCGACAGGTCTGACAACTCTTCTCCCTAATCCATCCTACTCACGGCAGACAGGAGGACCGCCCCCCTCCACCTCTGCTTTGCTACACTGCCCTGCCTTCACGCCCGCTAAATGTTTGATGTTGCTGCGTTCACAAGAAAAGCAGATAAGAAGAGATCAAGAGGAAGTGGTGAAGGAAATATCAAGTCTGGTTTCTGTGACCTGTGTCAGAGGGAGCCTTTGAAGGCTTATGCGAGCTGGCGTGTGTGTTTGTTTCCTAGGGTTGCCATAACAAAGGACCACAAACCGGTGCCTTAAAACAACAGACACTGACAGCTCTGGAGGCGAGATGTCTGAAATGCAGGTGCTGGCAGGGCCATGCTCTCTCTGGAGGCCCTGGGGAGAATCCTCCCTTTCCACTTCTGGCTTCTGGTGTCTGCCCGCAGTCCTTGGGGTTGCCTGGTGCATGGATGCATCACTCCAGCCTTATGGGCGTCTTCTCCTGTGTCTTAGTCTGTTCGACCTGCTACATCGAATACCACTCACTGGACAGCTTATAAGTAACAGTTGGCGCCTTTAGGAGGTGCGTAGGCCATGAGGGTGGAGCCCTCATGAGAGAGGCTCCAGAGAGTCCCTAGGCCCTTCCACCATGTGAGGACCCAGTCAGATGGCTCTATGAGCCAGGAAATGGGTTCTCTCCAGAATGTGAGCCTGCTGGTGCCTTGACTGTGAACTTCCTGCCTCCAGCACTGTGAGAAATACGTTTTTGTTGTTTGTAAGCTACCCAGTCTACGGTATTTTTGCACAGCAGCCTGAATGGACTAGGACCCAACATAAGGGGGGCAGCCCCCCGGGCAGTGCTCCCGGTCTAGCCCCCAGAAGCCCCGGAGCCTCCATGTGCCTCTGCCATCTCCTGCAGCCACACCAAACATCAAGTCAAAAGACAGCGGAAGGCAACACGTGTGCTGAGCACCATCATGGGCAAACACCAAGTGGGACCACCGGTCCAGGGGTGACACAGATGTGGCCCCTGTCCCAGGAGGTTCACCGGTTAGGGAGCTCTCTGCTGATGTGGGAGCCTGAGCTGCACTCGGCCCTGCCTGCCTCTTGCAGTGGCCTCCACCTGCCTCACCACCATCTTGCTGCCCACCATCCTGTCTCATTCTCTCCTTGTCCTCGGTATCCAACATTTGTCATCACTTCTCCTCTGCCATCTTGTCTCTCCCTCAAAACAGTCCTGATTCTCTTAAAGCTGACTCAGCTGAGCCCTCCACTCGGGGGTACCACGCCCCTGTGCCTCTTCCTAGGGGCTGGTTCTGGCAGCAAACTCACGGCCCAGGCGGGATCGGGCTAGGGCCCCACGTTTTTCTCACCAAACACCCACGGTGGTAGGCATTTCCTGCTCCAGATCCTCCAAGAGCCCAGCTGCCTGGTGAGCCACACACTCCTCGTCCTTCCTTCCACCCCAGCCTGCTGCCCGTCCACCCCAGAATGAAGGTGCAGCCATTCACCCGGACGCCTCCCCACCCTCCCCACATGTCTGCCCTGTCCTCCTTCCGCACCTTCACTGACACCATCCGTTCCTGCCTCCCCTCCTGACGGACCCCATGGCCCAGCACCTCCTGCACGGCCACCACACGGTGGTTAAAGGGATGAGACAGGACGTGCAGAAGGCGCAGGTTCTGGCCCAACCTTGGGACACCTTTCGAAAGTCTCAGGGTTACACAGGACAACAAAATTAGTGCTCAAATGCTCCACGACACAGACCCTGCGTCTCTCGGTGCTTGGCAAGAAATGCGCAAACGGGAAGCTTTGGACAGGGCGGGAGGGGGGAGGGCGGTGCCTGGAACACTCAGTCTCCTGGGGGTGCACTTCTCCTACGTCCACTTCGAAAGGAGAGAAAAACGACCCCGACAAAGCACTCCCGGAAGCCCCCGCCCCACTTAACAGCGTGGCGCGCACAGCCGACGAGCAGCCGAGATACCAAGCAGGTCAGGCTCGTCCTGAGAACGCGAGGCGGGAAAGTGCTGCTTCTCCGCGGCCGAGAAGACAAGAGGCACCGCGCCGGCCACAGGTCAGCATTTCGTCACTCGCCCGTGGGTTTCGCTGTCCCGTCCCCGTCCCCGTAGTATTCAAACGCAGGCTGTGTTCAGGATAGGAAACGGATTGCAGATACACGTTCAGGAAATGAAATGGATTTGAGGCTTCAGAGCCTACAAAATGCCATGTGTCATTCTCTCTCTTTGAATGTATGAGATATTTAAAACGCTATTTCCCTTTAAACTGCCTTCACGAAACCAAGTGAACTGCGCTGCCACAAAGGGTTTCCCGAGGATGGGTGTTCTCCCGGGGCGCGCTCCACGGGAGAGTCAGCGTGTTCCTCTCCGTAAGAGCCTCCCCAGTCCTTTCGGAGGGTTAAAGCCGGGGTACCTGCTCACACGCTCAGTGGGCTGACTCACAATCAGGGTGAGGACCAAGCCTGCCCCAGGGGGCAGCTGAGCACAGACAGTGCCCAAGGACTAGGACCACTGCCAAAGGCTCACAGCCCGAGGGGGGGACACAGGGCTGGGTGCTGCCCGCCAGCCCAGGAGATGGCAGGACCTGGCGCTGGAGCCGCTGAGCGATGCCTCTGGGGAGCCCTTCCACCCCAAGTGCCCAAGGCTCAGAGGACCGCCTCCCGGGCTGGGAGGGAGTTTCCCAGTCACCCCGACCTCCGGACACCGCCCACTGGCCAGAACGCAGGCTCTTCTGAGTCTTGTCCCAGCTGTGAGTTGGGAGAGCTTTCCTACTGCTGATTATTTCCCCCAGAAAACATGTCTGACTGGCATGCTTTCGGCTTTGAGGATGCTGACACAACCAGCGGCAGGAGAGTATGGGGTCACTACGGCTCTTGGGGCCCAGCTGCACCCCCAGAGGGCACAGGCCTGAGCAGGCCGGCGAGACTTGGCCTGGCTCTGGTGTGCGGCGGTCCAGGCGATTCTGCCTGCACATGGTCCTCACCATGGGGTCCTGGCTGTCCCGTCCTGAACTTCTCTCCAGGGCCCCAGGCCACAAGCTACGCGAGAAGGGGGGCTTGGCTTGGTTGCCTGGGACAGCCCAACCCCGAGGGCAGGGCCTGACTCAGGATGGACACTAGGGTCCTCAGCAGAGGAATTAAGCGGGTGAAGGACGGGGCTTCCTTTTCTGCGTCAGCTGTCCCGCCCACAAGAGCAGAATTGCCCGGAGCTCACTCCCCAATTCTAGAACTGGCTGTGCCTCCCCAGGAACCCACGGCTGACTGGGAAGGGCAGGGGACGGGCAGGACGGACGGTCAGAGCCCCAAGGGGGAAGCAGCACCCGGGTTTCTGGAATGAAAGGAGGGCAGTGTGGTGGACTGAGAGTGAGGGCAGGGGAGGCGGGACGAGGCCCACAGGTGGCCCAGGTGGGACCCAGTGCTAGTTCCCTGCCGGGAGGTGGCAGATGGGGCTGGAATATGGAAGGGGCGCAGAGCGGATGCAGGGAGGGGAGAGCTGTACTTGGGAAGGGGGTGCTGGTGGGTTAGACCAGGGTGGAGGGAGAGGAGGGGGTGGGGCTGGTTTTCTTACCCAGGGAAGTACGGACAGTAACTGTGTCCCTGGGGGGCTGCTACGTGGGACAGACGAGGAGACGCTCAGGGCGGATGTGATGAGGGGCAGGTCGGTCTGCAGAGAGAGCTCTATGTGCTTCTGAAAATGGCAAATCCGCACCAGAGATAATTGGATAATCAAAATAATTAATCCTCAGGATTACGACTGAGCTGCCTGCCACGTGCAGGCGCCATGATTACTCTCCAATTTCCTATTATCTGCCAATTGATGGGGCCAGAGCTGCTGACGGGGTGACAGCCAAGGCCACTCGTCACTGAAGCCAGACTTGAGCCAACGAGGGGGCCCAGGGCGTGGGGACTCCCCACCCAAATGGACGATTTGAGACTTTGGTTTCTGAGTTCGACAAATTAAATTTTAATGTAGAAATTCACACTCAGCTCATTTACAGGGATGGATTAAAAAAATAAAAGGGAAAGGCTATGTGATCTCATTTAAAATGTATTCATCAAATCCCACAGTTGTCCATTTACAAAGCCTTTTGATGAAGTTATCTCCTTTCTTTCCATTTCCAGGGACAGTAACCTAGTCCAATCAATCACGCCATAGATATTTCATGAGTACCTGCTACATGCCAAGCAGTGTGCCAGGGGCCCCGGGGAGCAGGAAATACTGGTCAATGTGCCTCGTGCCCTTGTAAGCACACAGAAGAGCTGCAAGTGTGGGCTCCACCCTCACCGAGAGATAGACAGACCGTGACCGTCACCGAGGAGGGCCCTCCTGTGTGCCTGGCCCGCTACACACCTCTCGTCCTTCCATTTGCATGCCCTGCCCGCCCCCCCCCCCGTGGGCACACAGCCCTGAAGGTGGCAGTGTGGGATGAGGTGGCCAACAGGGGTCCCCTCTGAGGGGCAATAAGAAGTACCCGGGTTCAGGATGAAGTTCCGTGTGGGAAGTGGCACCCTCACGTAACCGTGACCACAACTGGCTGCCGCTCATATCTTCAGGACACAGCCTCGGGGGGTGCCCTCTCCCCCTCCCCCCTTCTGACGGCTCCTAGATCGATGGACCCCACCCTGCCTAGTTTCTGCCTCACCCCATCCGTCTTTTCACACTGAGCAATGTAGGCTCAGACAGAGTCTAAAAGACTTTAGGGGAGTGGGCCATCGTCATGGGTGACGAAGCAGGCGAGGTCCCAGGGAAGTGGACGTGGATAATGGATGGGAAGGGAGGGAGGGCGCGACGGGCGTGCTGGCTGCTTAAACATGGCTCCGAGGCAGCGGGCTACACTCAGTGACCGCACTGAAGGGCCTGGCCAAAGCAGGGACGGCTCCGGTGACGTTTCCAGAGGACTGCGGTGCAGGCGTGTGCTGGGACAGAGCGACACAACCGTGGGCTCCAGGCAAGGACTCATCAGAGGTGCACGGAGCCAAGAACACTCCCACCTGGGCGGCTCTGGAGCTGCAATTTCAGGGCTGGGCAAGCACCGGGACGGCTTGGGCTGCTCACTGTTATACACAAGACGGCAGTGAAGAGCCCAGTCTGCTCTCCGCTCGCTGCGGCGCGACAGCGTTGTCCCCGCGGTCACCAGGAGCACGCCTGGGCGCGGAGCCGGCAAACAGAGACCGGGCCCCGGCTGATGGGCACACACACGGCCACCTCGTTTCCCAAGTGCCAACGTGAAGGAGAACGTCAGCAACAGGAGCCACAGTGTGTTCTAAACTGTAACTGTTCCGGGAGTTCAAATCCAGTCCCCGGAGCCCTGCCCGTTCCTGCCAGCGACAAAGTCCAGGTGGGAGAGCAGGTCTTCCGCGCGGAGCAGGTTCCAAGGCAGCAGCTGCACTCAGTGACCCGAATAAAAACTACAAAACGCACCGCAGGAGCACGCGGGGAGCTACCGACACGGCTCGTTGGCGAAGGCTCCGCCCGGAGAAGGTCTAAGGAATGGAAAAGGCGCCGCAGGAGAAGGGGAGCTACATCCCCACGTCCCTGGCTCCTACACTCTTTCCTGTAAACCTTTCTCCAAACAAAACCGCCTCCCGGGGTGGGTCGGGGCAGGGCACACAGTGCAGCCCTCCCACCCGGGAAGCAGAGGCCCCGGTTCTGCTGCAACATCCCATGTACCCGGTGCAGGGGGCAAGGGGGGGCTCCCCCAGGCCCAGCCCTCCAGAAGCAGGGGGGGGGTAGGGCCTCAAGTTCATTTCTAGGCCTGAGAGTCTATGATTTCAGTATCCATATCACTTTATAAGGAAGCAAATCCTCCCGTTTCTATCAGCTTCAATATCCCCAATGATAATGCAGAAAGGACTTTTCAAAGAGGTTTCTGGCCCCAGTTTTATGCACTTGGGTTTGTAGCCCCTACGTCCTTGGATGCCTTTGTATGTTTCAGCAGGTGGAAAGATTTCAGCAGGTTACAAACAGAAATAGATACACGGAGTAAGTCATGCATCTTACCCCAAAATACAGAAGCTTGGCCTCCTCGCAGAGTGAGTCTGTGCGCACATACACACAAACATGCACACACACACACACACACACACAGGAGAACGGGGTGCAAAGGGCCCTACCCACTGCCGACGGCCTGAACCACTTCTTGGATATCCTCGTGTCAGAAACCCCAATAATCGCACCCACAGCGGAGAGGATTCCAGGAATTGGCTGGAATGACCATGAGGTGTTTCACATCTCAATCCAGGCCACCATCATTACTGGGAGCCCACGTCCACTTAGACATCTGCCGACTCTGATTTTATATACAGGAAAGCCTGTCACTGGTTTAAGGACGAAAATAAGCTTGAAGAGTACATTTCATCCGATGTTAAGGGCACTTTCACCACAAATGCCGCGCTGCCCGAGGCGCCGGTCAGACACTGTGTGAGCCGCGCTGCTTGTAGGCATAACCTCACAAGGAAATGTTTGCAGGGCGTCAGCAGAGAGACAGGCACTCTTTCTAAAGATGAGTAGACTGGAGCGGGGCTGGGTGGCAGCGTTTCTTTCCTCGGTGCAACCACACTTATTTCCCTACAGTCTGGTGAGTCCTGCGAGAGACCCGGATTGGACAGGCTTCCTTCCCAGAGAGAGAACCGTGATCACACGTGCAGCCAGCACGCGATGGCGGCGGCTCAGGTCCGCCCTCACACCGTCTCATCGCCAGACGCACTCGGGGTCACAGGATGCCATCAAATCCTGGCTGGAGAGCAGAGAGGCCCGTTCACAGCAACAATTCAGGCGTTAGGCTGGGTGCCCAAGGGCTGCGAGGAGGGTGTTGACTGGCTTGACCTTCACCTAGATCATTCTTTAAGGCAGAAGCAGGGAATGAAATACAGACATGAGAATGGTCTACACACTTGCCCTCGTTGTACTCAGGCATTCGAATCAAACTTTTCCAACTGGCCACGATCAGAGCGCAAGTTATACTTCAGCATAATTTCCCAGAAAAACCCAATTTTTCTAGGAATTTGAAGATCAGAGCATGAAGTCACTTTCTCGTGAGCGTTGTCTTTGTGCAATAGTATCGATGGGGATGTTATGTGCCAGGAATTGGTCAAGTTATGAAAAGTTCACTTAGCTTACTCGAGTCACTGAGATTCATTCTGAATGCAAGCCTTCTCTGTGCGCCTCTACACTCATACCGGATTCGGGGACACTGGTTACAATGCGGTGGAGAGGTCATAGCCACTGTGGAAAGCAGTTTCCATGACATGTCTTCATGCTACCCTCCCCAGCAAGCGGCCTCTGTGTGACGGACAGTCATGATCATTACAGAAGTAGCAGGCAACCCCCTGCAGGAGGATGCTGCATGGCCAACTCATTTATACATTCAGTGAATTAAGACTGACGGAGCCCCTACCAGGTGCCAGGCACAGTTCTAAGGGCTGGCACTGAAGTGATGAGTAAGATAAGGTCCTTGCCCTCATGGGGCGATAAATGGGCAATGAACCCCGATTCACTGGACGAGTTCAATTATTATGGTGGAATTACGGCCATGCATCACTTATGACAGGAATACATTCTGAGAAGTGCATCATTAGGTGATTCTGTCCTTGTGCAAACATCACATCATACACTCACACACATCTAGATGATCTAGCCTGCTACACACCGAGGCTGTGGGGCATAGCCTACTGCTCCCAGGCTAGGAACCTGTACGGCATGTTACTGTCCTGAATACTGTAGGCAGTTGTAACACAATGAAAAGTATTTGTGAATCTAAATGTAAAAAAAAAAGTACAGTAAAAATGCAGTATAAAGACTTAAATGGTGTATACCCATACAAGGCGCTTACCATGAATGGAACCTGCAGGACTGGAGGTTGCTCTGGGTGCGTCAGTGAGTGAGGGAGTGAATGTGAAGGGTCAGGACATGCTGTACACACTGGAGACTTTATAAACGCTGTACACCAGCATCACCACAAACACGTAAGTAATGCACAGTTGCTATGATGTCAGAACAGCTGCATGTCACTAAGCCAGAGAATTTTTCAGTTCCATTGTGATCTTATGGGGCCACCATCAGGTATGTGGCGTATTGTTGACCAAAATATTGTCTCGCGGCACACAAGTGAACTGCAACAACCAGTGTCTGCACTGTGACATTAAAAGGCAGGAGGACACGGAGGCAGGGTAGTCTTCATGTGTACAAGCCACACAAACCCTGTGCAGAACTTATAAACATCATTCCTTCCTTCCACCACCCTTATTTCTAAACGATGTGATCAATTACAAGCAACCTGAATAGCACAATCGAAATAAGACTGTGCTGAAAGACATCAACACAGCAAAGAGCCTCGAGAACATTCAAACGCAATCCTACTACATAGCTGGGGTTGAGTGGCTTCTCTCTTTGACATATTTGTCCCCATTACAACATGCTCAGGTTCAAGGGTAAACATCTTGCCACTTCTGCTTACACCTCCAAGAGGGAAATCCAACCCACCGCCTGTGAGCTCAGATGCCTGAGGCAAACGCAGCCTAAAAGTCTCTGTAAACTCCTGTGAGAAGGGCTTTGAGGAAAACTGAGAGAA
>PVJC01010340.1:0-24205 GCA_004026665.1 Murina feae
CCCTTCCTCCTTTTCATTCTCTCTAAAAGTAAATGGAAAAATATCCCTCAGTGAGGATTAACAAGAACAAAATTTTTTTAAAGCTGTTATAACCTGAATTTACCTCTAGGTGTTTGTGTGGTGTGCGTGTGGGTGTGCACGTGTGTGTTTCATGCTAGTGCATTAAACCTAAAAACACTGCCAACATTTTTTGAGTTTAGCTTGAAAGTAGTAGTTTCCAAACAGTGGTGTTCTCACATACTGCCAGGTAGAGGCCACATTAGGCTGTGTGTGGACTGCTGTTTTCCTTGTAAGTACCACTAAAAAATACACTAGGAATGCTTCACAGGGACGTGGAGTATACCACGGACTTCATTAGGCTCGTCACTCACTGACATGTTCTCATTTCTTTGTTTATTCATTATGAATTTTTTATGAAGATTACACCATGTGCCCAGGTTTTATTAAGTGTTGAAAGGTAAATGGGGAAGGTCCATCAATGCCTTCTGCCTGAGTGGGATTGACCGCTGTCTCCTGTTGGTGGTGTTGCTTTTGGGGATTTTACGAATATCCAAATTGTTAATACCTCTACACTAGCCGCAGTCAGAGATGTGGTGGGCATGGTTCCAGGCCGCCTCAATAAAGCGAATCACACAATAAAGCAAGGCACGCCAAGTTTTTGGTTCCAGAGTGCATATAAAAAGTAAGGTTTACACTATACTGTGGTCTAGTAATTGTACAGTAGCATTAGACATTAAAAAAACAACATATATACCTTAATTTAAAAATACACTATTGCTGAAAACTGCTAACCATCCATCATCTGAGCCTTTGGCGAGTCGTCATCCTTTTGCTGAAGGAGGGTCTTCCCTTCACGTTGTAAAAGACGCGGTATTTGCGACCGGCAACATCATGAAGTACAGCAGCACGAGGTCTGCCTGCGTTCACTGTCAGCTCTGCCAGAGTGACAGGCCGTCCAGGTGCAGTTGCTTGACCTCACTGCCCTCATTTCTCATTTCATAAAGTGGGCATAGTAACTGCTTCTCCATGTGAATTTTATGAGAAATGATGTACTTTAGGGAGTTATAAAATACATAAAATATAAGAAAAAACCACTGAGCAACCTACTTTCTGAGTCTGTGCATTGTTGAATAAGGGAGAGGGAGGGGGAGGAAAAGGGGGAGGGGGAGGGGGAGGGGGAACACAGAGAGAGAGGGGTTGGGGTGGGAGAAAGGTTTGAAGTTGAATTAAATCTATTTCAATTTCTGGGTACTTCGCCTGTAACTTGATTTCTCTTGAGATGATTCTTGAAATAGTTACTATTTTCCTGTCTTTGTCTTCTGAAAGTTTTGGGTTCTGGTAACTCTGATTAGTATAATTGCAGTAAATTAAACTTTTCCATGATGTGCAGGAGTGTTTTCGTTCCAGTAGAAGGGAAATGGGCAGGGACAGGGTTTATTTTAATGGCATAGGTGGGTACATTAGAGATGTTTAGGGAAATCCCCTCTACAGTGTTTGGTGAATTAAATGAATGCATAGTATCTTATAATTAAGCTAATGATCTCTAATTGGCACAGAGTCCTTCTTTGTAACGATCTTGAGGAACGCTCTGGAGACCGTTGGCTATCCTTAATTTCAGTGCTAATTCTGAACTTCCAGCCATTGCAGTCCTAGAGTTTCCAGGGAAATTTCTTAGGCACACAGACTTGCTTTTTCTCATGACCTCCCATTGCCCTTTAGGGTTGAGTTTATTTTATACTGTAATTATCTGGCCACTTGCAAATCCCTTCAAGGCAAAGACTATATCACATTGAGGTTTGTGCCTCCAGTCCTTTGATCAGGGCACAGTCAGCTGTAGAGATTATTGGCTCTCCTAGCAGAAGGCTTAATCACCAAGGTTCAGACACCTCCCCTTCCCCTGCTTCATCCGCTTGGTTTCCAAGTCTCCAACTGCAGGCTGATCCAAGCTTGCATCTATCTCTCTTACCGGCTATGTGCCCTAAGGTAAGTTACACATGATCAATCCTTAGTTTCCTAACTTAAACATCTGAATGATCATGTTTAATTTATAGATCTTTGAAGAATAATTAAAATAATGACTACCAAAAAGATAGCCACACGCCTAGCCGGTGTAGCTTAGTGGTTAAAGCGTCAGCCCATGCACTGAAGGGTCTCCAGTTTGATTCCATGTCAGGGGCACGTACCTCAGTTAAAGGCTTAACCCCCAGCCCTGGTCGGGGCGTGCGTGGGAGGCAGCCAATTGATATGTCTCTCTCATACTGCTTCCCGGTGCTCTCCACCCCGCCCCCCCCCCCCCCCCCCCCCCCCCCCCCCCTCCAGACACATACACACACACTCTTCCACTGTCTCTAAAAATCAATGGAAAAAACAACCTTGGGTGAGGATTAGGAAAAAAAAAAGGATTGGCACATAGTAGGACTATGATGTTAGCTGTGGGCTTGTTATAGATGCTCTTTATTATGTTGAGGTATGTTCCCTCTCTATCTACTTTTTGGAGAATTTTTATAAATGGAGATTGAATGTTTAAGTGGGTTTTTTCTGCACCTATGGAGCTGATCATATGATTTTTGTCCTTCATTTTGTTAATGCATTGTATCATGTTGATTGATTTGCGGATGTTGAACCTGTTCCCAGCCCTAATCTTGGAGTTGTACTGCCTTTGGCCAACCACAGCAAACACCAACTGGAAGACTGATTGTGCTCAGTAGCTACATGGAAGTGAGTCTCTCAAGAGCCTAGGCCTTGCCTGCCTCTGCTTACTACAGGAAGTCAGGAAGTAAGAAGGCCAAGGCCATGCTGAAATAGGTGCTGTACCTTAACACTTAGTGATCCTGCCCTCTTTTAAGCCTCGGTGCCTTAGATGCTGCTGTCATGAAAGGTTAAAAAAGCCTTCTTCCAGATGAGTTGGATGGTAGCTGGGAAGGCAGTGGACAAAGGTGAATAGCACAGAGAATGAGACAACAGTTCCATCCTTCCTACACTGTTACATGATCTGAGGTAATTGATCATATTTGTGATTTTCCCTTTTCTTGAAATTTACTCATTCATCCTTAGGTCGCCTTCCCAATTTTCACTTTATTCCTCTCCCTATCAACCCAAAGCAGTTTTTAAGTTATTTGTATAAATTATGACAAATATACCTCCCACCTTTGACTGTAGTTTTTCTTATATTTTAGTTAGCTCAGTCAGCGTCTGTTCAGTGCCTACTGCCTGTCAAGGGCTGTCCTCAACACTGACGGTATATGGTGCAAAGCTTGATTTTCAGACTTGAAAAAATTGAGGTCTGCAAACATGGAAACCACACCATAGAGACTTTATTATTTAGCAAAAAAGTCAAGTGAGTGATGAGGCTAAAAAATGACCACTGGCCAACTTACTGTGGCCGTGGTGCCCCACACTAGGGAGCTTGGACTTTATCTTAGAAGACGAGAACCCATGAAGGATCCTCCCCAGAGTGTGCCCAGTTAGAACTGCATTTTAAGAAGATAACTCGGGGACTTTTGTAGAAGATAGGCGTAAAGGAGGTA
The DNA here is from genome assembly GCA_004026665.1 of Murina feae. Taxonomy (NCBI): domain Eukaryota; kingdom Metazoa; phylum Chordata; class Mammalia; order Chiroptera; family Vespertilionidae; genus Murina; species Murina feae. Next base: position 3,528 of record PVJC01010340.1, read on the forward strand.
ATCTTGGAGGAAGGGAGACAAAGACAGAGACTATCAAAGATCTCAGTGAAACGAGGTCAGACTGGGCAGGGGTAGTAAGGACCAGTCTGTGCAGTGGTCTGAGGACCAGACAGGAGACAAAGCAGTATGATTCAAGGTGACTTTCAATTTTTGGCTTGTTTGTTGGAATGGATGCTGCTGATAAAAGAAACGTGCAGCAGGTTTGTGAGGGAAATTGATAATGTTTTATAGTGTCTTCTTTCCTGGATTGTAAGTTTCTTGAGAATAGGGCACCCGCATTTGTCCATTGGTCTGTGCATCCATCCATTCAACTGTGTGTCCAACACTTACTGGACATACTGTGTGTCAAATGGTGGACCAAAAATCTTGTGTAGTTAGTGTGTGAGAATGTGTTTTTGTTCAACTGTATCTCTTTATCCTCACCATAGCCGATAGCACATGTCTAGCAATATTTGTTGAATGAATTATGTGAAATGTTGCCTGAAGATTATGTTCCCTACGAAAAAAGCCTTACAATGAATAGACTTGCTATTGCCTTTATCTTCCCCACCTTCCACCCCCACTTCATCACACACACATATATTTATAAGGAAATATGGACGAGATGAGGCTTACTCTCTATGCATGTCAGAATTCCTGTCACACTCACGGCACATTGACTAGTTATTGAACTTTGACTTGCGAACTCATAGACAAAATTGCAGAGTGGATTCACAAAGGGTGGCATGTATAACACAACTCGCAATTCATTAGCAGAAAAATAGTCTCTGTTATGTAATTAAACGTAAGTGTAAATAATGACATGTGGCTATTACATTTAGACTTCAGTAAAGTTAAAACTTCTGTTCTGCAGTTGCACTATCAATTACCAAAGCTCAGGAGCCGCATGTCCCCAGTGGCTTCTGTGTTGACACTGCGGTGTGGACACTCCCCTCTTCACAGAGGCTCAGGAGCCACTTGGACACTGTGGTGTGGACACTCCCTTCTTCACAGAGGCTCAGGAGCCGCATGTCCCCAGTGGCTTCTGTGTTGGACACTGCAGTGTGGACATTCCCCTCGTCACAGAGCTCTGCTGAGCTCTGCTGTTACTAATAGTTCAGCGTGGGTTCAAAGCGCAGAGTGGAGCTAGACTTCTTGGCCCTGAAATTTGGCTGGGCCGGGCACTAGCTGATTGAAACTTACCTCTGTCTTGACTACAAGGTGGGATAACAGTTATGCCTATTTCACATGGTAGTTACAAGACTAAACTAGCTAATTTGTGTAAGATACTGAGAACAGTGTCCAGCACAAATGCTATGTGTTTGCCACCACCACCACCATCATCTCCTGTCTTCTTAAGAAACACTTGTTCCTTAATATGCGAGAGAAGTGAATTCTTTGAGTACTCTCTCGTGTTTTTTCCTGGAGATGAGCTCTCAGATGGCTTCTAGGGGGAAAATGTTTCCTCTGTTTTAGCCAGCACTCTACATAGCCTGTGACAGCTAAATGAAAATTCAGTACACATGTCTTAGAGGTTGCTTTGGAAACCATGCCATCTAAATCACCCAGTCATTCCTCCAACAAGTGTGCAGGGATTGCTTCTTACGTGCAGGGCAGCCTGGCTGCGAGAGCTGGGACTGAGGAGCACCCCTGCCACCCCCTCTGACCTGTGTGTGAGGCTGCACTGAGCTGCTGCACCGAATACCCATCTATAGCTTTGTACCCGTTGGGTAGTTGGCTATGGTAGCTGGGGGCCTTTAATTGTATGTATGGTAGTTTTTGAACTCTTAAGGCGGCGGCCTTCTATCACGGCAGGTGTACCATTTGTTGTTGGTGTCAGTGAGGATTGCTGATGGAAAGCAGTCTATGACTTTTGGGAATATCCATAAGCCTCTGAAGTATTTCTTCAGTTAGATTCCCCGACCTGCTGCCCAGAGGTTGAGCTTCATCATCTGAGGAGGCTTCTGTGGTCTTTCCCGCCCCCCTGCCTGCCCCTCTCCGGGCCTTCTCCCTGGGAGCGGAGGCAGCACCGCACCGGATGCCTGTCCAGACTCCAGAGGGGCTTTCGCGCCCGAGGTTTTACTTTGCGATTGTGTCTACTTTTCCCTTAAACAGTGTTTGCATATCCAGTGTTTGAAAGATTAATAACTTGTTTTACTTCGGTGGAGAACCGCTTCTTTCTGCCGCAAGCACCAGGGTCAGAATGAGCATGTTGTTTGCATAAAGTGTGAAGTGTTTTCTTGTAGGTCTCATGGGAGTGAATTCCGAGACTATTATTCCCCGGTTTCAGCTTCACCGATGCGGGGCCTGTGGGTCCGTCTGCCAAGGACAGAGAGGCCCCTGTGTTGGATGCCGTGTGTGAGCCCTGCCTGGGAGGCTCAGCGATGGAGGCTGGCTCCTGGTCCCTCCTGCTCTCAGCCACCGACCTGTGTGAGATTCTTCCCTTGTCAGAGTTGTAGTTTCCCTTTCAGATGGTAGATCACGTGCTTTAGAGCTGGCAGCCTCATCCTTCATCAGTTTCTCTGACAGAAAAGTGTGGAAGAAAAGGAGAAGGGCCGGGCCTGGGCAGGCGGCAGGAAATGCGGACGTGGTGGACGTGGACAGCGCCCCGTTTTTTGAAATCATGGATAATTTTAAAAGTATTTGCTTTTACTTACGTTTGTTTCGTTGCTTGCAGCCACGTCTCTCTGACAACCTTTCTAAAATGTCATGATGTAATTATTTTACCAGGCACTGTATGCTCCTTTATTCGGGGGGTATTAACCTTTCTAAACAAAAGGAATGTTAATATACACTGGAGACACAACTAATGGGATTTCATTTTTCTTGTTAGGCAAGAAGCTTGATTTTTTTTTTTTAACTTCTCGTAAAAGAATGCGGCAAGTGAAATAATTGCCTTAAGCTAATCCACGATAGCAATTTTAAACGTGACTTTCCAGATCACTTTTATATGGCTTAGAAAGAATAATGTGATTTTCTTGTTTTTGTTTGCTTTAGCTAAACGGTGTTGAAGGATGATATGAATTCAATGAATTCAACACAAAGCAAATGCTAATTGCTAATGCACTGAGTTGAGTTCTTTTAAGGCATGAAATATAGTGTTTAATTCATAAGCATTGTTTAATTTTATATAGATTTAGTTAAATTTTTGAAAGTTTGAATAGGACAAACTCAGAACAAATTAGCCAGCTCGCCATCTTCTTAATCACTGTTTGATGTTTAAATATATATGACCTGAATCCGCTGTCCTTTTCCTAAAACAGTGGCGGGCACGGGCTCTGGGCAGGAAGGCAGAGTGGTGGAGGGTCCTCCTCTGCCTCATCCTCTGCCTTCTTCCCTCTCTTCCTCTTTCTTCCCTTGCTTTCCGAGTGATGATCTAGGAGCCATTCCCATGCACTGCATGAGTCACCTTTGCCCAGTAGCATGCGTTTCCATGAGACAGCTGTCTGAGATGTTCAGGCAATGAAACAGAAGAAAACTAATTGGGTCCAACGGGTGTCAGGCCCATGACTTTGGCCTTGCTATTAAGGATCCTCAGTCACTGCACTGCCTAGCCTGAGTTCTACACGCATGTAGAGTCGGGATGGAGTGTGCATCGTTAGTCTCTGTGTTGAGGGGAGACCGGGAGCACGGGTAGGGAGGGGAGGCAGGAGGACGCCGTGGAATCGGCCTGTGCTCCCTGCAGCCGGGAGCAGCTCCCTGTTCAGCCACAGAGATGACAAGCTTCTGCAGAAACTGCCTGTGGAATGCAGGTGCCAGTTGCATCTGGTGACTTTCGGATTGGAAATATGAGCGGGAACTGGACTCGCCCGGCAGCCAGCAGAGGCTGGGAGGTTGTTTCCAAGTTGCTCATCGTTACTTATGGCTTCAAGTTTCTGCACTCAGACCCCAAACCCGCCATTGTTTGGAGACCAGAATTGGTTGGGTTGTCAAGCTGTTTTTCAGAGACAAATCTTACTGTTTTTATGGGTAGAATTACTTTCCTGCAATAAAGAAGAGAGCTTTAATAAAGAGAATTTTGCATATGAAATGTAATCTAGATACATGTTCAGAACTATAGGTTTATATTTTAGTCTTGATTTTTAAAGACTCTTTTTCTGACCCCTTGCTTTATCTGCATTAAATTTAATCTGTTTTACTAGGATACAGCGAAGTTTTTGTTCCTCACGTTGAACTTGGGAGTGATAGGAGAGTTAACAAATGCGTACGGAGGAAATGCAGTGTAGCCCCGCGGTGCGTGAAGGGAGGCGAGTGGGAGGCAGAGCTGACTGTGTATCTGTGTGACTCAGGCTCTGATTTGAGCACCAGGTTTCCTTTGTGATAGTGAAATGTCACATTAGCATGTCCCTTTCATAATCTAATAGGCTGCCAGTGGCAGGAAATACATGCACCGGCTGGGGCTCAGGGTTCTCAGCCTTCACCCGCCCGTGACCCTGCCCGGTGTAGGTAGATTGCCCAGATGACCCTCCTGTCATTTTTTAATTGTAAAGCACTTGAAAGTAATCATGTTTTATTTCTTTTTAAGTAAGCACCTCAAGAGCAGTGGTGAGCAGTCTGCTCACGGCACTTATCCACTCTTGAAGAAAATTAAAGATTGGAAAGGCCTTGAGTCTCAGTGGCAGCGAAGCCATGTACATGGGGCGAGGGGAGGGGGGGGCTGTGGAAACTTCTCCCACCTCTTGCCTGTGCACTTGGTGAACAGAGCAAAGTCAATGCATCGTGTGTGATTACTGCGTATCTTCAAGGGGCTGTAACCCAAGGTTCAAGCACGGCGGGGAAGCGGAGGTTTTCTACAATTTGTATGGTAACTGAGTGCCTTTAATTTGAACTACACTGAGCTCATCTTCCAGAGAATTGGAACCTGCCTCTGCACTAATTATGATTTACAGAAATTGATAATTTGTCTTCTGCATGTGTCTGCAGGAAGAAATCACTATTAAATTTGATTAACAAATGACAGATTTCGGCCCAGTAATTTACCATCTTCATTAGAAAACTTCCAATAGTAATTTTTTCACTCATATGAAGTCTATCTGGTGAAGTTTCTCTGGAAATTACAGATATGTGTGGCGTCAGTGTGAGCGACTTCACCTTCACAAATAACCCATGTCGTGGTTCATCTCAACCCCCCAGCACAGCCAGAGTCCTCACACTGACCCCCATGCTCCCTGCAGCATAAAGTGCCATCAGCTCCTACAGATGAATGCTCTGGATTTTTAATACGTTCCTGAAGAATTTACTCAAAATATATAAAACTGTAGAAAAGAAAGCAGAGCATAATGTTCACCTTATTTTTCATGCACCACTTTGCCAAATACATTTTTCCTTTGTGTTTAAACAGGCTGCAGTTGTGTGGAATGGACGGTAGTGTTGGGGAAAGCTGGGTCACAGTACATGATTGACGTGGGCGATTCTGAAACTGCCTCTGGTGTGCAGAACTGGATGTAAGGCTGGTATAGTCCATTAGGAAGGCATGGGCATTCCGCTTCCCTTCCATGGCTGGCATGGTGTGGTTTTAAAAGTATGAATGTACATGTTTTTATGCGGGTGAAAGAACGAAGGTAGTATACTGAGCCGCCTCGTAGCATGGTCACAGCATTAAAAATGCCCTTTCCTGTTTTCCTGGAGGAGAATCTTATCTTCCTCATGTCGAAAGGGAAGTTGACCTACTAGCCTTTTAAAGGCCCAGAGGTAAAGGTTAATTTCCTAATGCCATGGAATAAATGTTCTCTTCTCTAAGTCTTAGTGCACCAGAAAAGTCCGAGGTGGCTCCTTTCTCCAGGCCAGGCTCCCGCGTGACGCCGGCATTAGAATGGCCTGCCAAGCTGAGTGATGGGAGGTGCTAACAGCTCCCAGTGGGCGAGGAAAACAACATATTGCACACACCTGCCCTCAGCTCTGTCAGTCTCCTTAGGTTACTGTGGAGAGTGTGATGGGGAGGGTGGGGGAGCCTGGGACCACGGGAAGGTCTGGGAGGTGACACTGGTGCCCCACAACAGTGTGGCTCAGCTGGGTAGCCCTGCCTAGGGAGTCTGTCACCTGTCACCGGGGCATAATCCTTGACTGTTGACTTGAGAATGCAAAGGCAGTCCAGATTGTTAACAGCAGTCTGTCCTGGGCAGTTGTGCCAGCCGTGAGGGTGTGTTATTCACCTCTGCTCTACCTTACTTCATTGGTGCTGCACGGAAATGCGTACAGGTCCTCCTTTTGTTGAGGTTGGTGTTGCACGGAAATGTGTACAGGTCCTCCTTTAGCTGAGGTTGGTGCTGCACGGAAATGCGTACAGGTCCTCCTTTAGCTGAGGTTGGTGTTACATGGAAATGCGTACAGGTCCTCCTTTAGCTGAGGTGCCCTCAGTTTTGTTCTACCTCTTCGACTTTTTAAATATACCAAAGGCATTCTCCCCTGACAGTGCGCGGTGGTGGTATTCCTTTTAAAGTAGGGCTTTATGAACCTGATAGGGTAGAAGGGATTACTCTAGGGCAGCGGTTCCCAACCTGTGGGTCGAGATCCCTTTGGCGGTCGAATGACCCTTTCACAGGGGTCACCTAAGACCGTCCTGCATATCAGATATTTACATTACAATTCATAACAGGAGCAACATTATAGTTATGAAGTAGCAACACAAATAATTTTATGGTTGGATCACCACATGGGGAACTGTATTTAAAGGGCCAGAAGGTTGAGAACCACTGCTTTAGGGTTTGCTAGCAGTTGTTACCAGTAATGGTCATTGTTACAAACTGTAATAATTTGACAATAAACAAAACAAAGCTTAGGAGCTGAGTTGTGGGACCATCTCTCACAGGTATGATGGATCCCAGGGGACTCCAGGGGAGAGTCCCTCTCCCTTTGGCCCAGTCTAGGTCCCTCCCTGGCAGCCAGAGGGCATTGAGTTCCAGAAGCACGCTGGTCAGCTCTCCATCAGCACAATGGAAAAGAACCTTCGTGAGGGGTCCCTCAAACTACTTAGCGTTGGCTTTGCAGTGTGTATCAGATGTAACCCCCGTGGCTCAGTCGGACTGGCTTTCTGTTTATTCTCGTGCTGACATTCGTTCTTAGTCCCTGTGCGCATAATGTTGGAATACAAATCCAATCATGCCCTGGGCGGCGAGCCAAGTCAGCGTGGCTCCATGCAAAGGCTGACAGGATGATGCCCAGCCGTGAGTGGTACTTGAGAGGGGACTGTGTCTGTGGCTCCCTGTCTAGCCATCAGGGCCTCTGGGAAGAGGAATGTCTTCAGGCAACAGGATTCCCGTGAGCAGAAGGCGCAGCAGAGGCTGTCTGGTCTCAGTGGTGATGATCAGCTGACCGACCATGCTGAGTGGTCGGGTGCAATGTGGGATGAAGAAAGGGTACCTGGAACCTAACGAAGATGGTTGCAGCTCGTGGTTTCAGAGGGACGGGTCAGTACATGGACTTTTTTTCTTTTTAATTTAGAATTTTAAAAATCAAATTGAAATGCAAACAAACAAAATTGAGTGAAAAAATGCTTGAACATCTGGGCTGTAGAGCAAGAGGTCTCTCGGTCCCGGTGGGGTAGCGAGCACCTGGTTAAGCTCTGACAAATGACACTCCTGCCACTGGCCTCTGTCAACAGAAAGTGCTCCCTGGAAATGAACAGTAAAACAAACAGGATGTAAACACCAGCGGCTTAGTGCTTGCAGCTCAGTCACGGGACTGGAGGTAAAGCTAACGAGTACAGACAGCCCCCCAGGCCTCCACGCACCGCCGGAGCGCCACAGGGCCTGCGGCGGGCAGAGGGGCGTGCAGAGGGGCGTGCAGAGGGGCGTGCAGAGGGGCGTGCAGAGGTGGTGCTGAGCCCTGGAGGGCGCTGGCCTCGCCGGGACGCGCCAGGAGGACTGTGCTGCTCTGCAGGTGAGCGTGGCCTTCAGCTTCCCAGGCCTTCCCGTCAGCCTCTCCTGACCTTGCCCTTCCCTCGCTGAGCGCTGGCATTTTCAGAGCAGAAGAAACGCCCGTCAAACGTGAGTGTGAGGAGGAGTGTCTGCGTTGCTGGCCGCGGGTTTTAGGGGTGCGGGCTCCTTGGGTTAGGCCTGCCCTTGGTTTGGTTTGTGGTTTCAGAAGAGCTTAGGAGCCGAGCTGGGGAGGAGTCTAGTTCAGATTCTCCTGTTCCCTGGGCGATTCTACAGCCGAGTCTTAGCCCCTGGTGAGGGGCCGCAGGCAGTGCGCGCTGCTGGCCCACCGAGGCCCTTCAGCCCCTGCGCTGTTCTGGTCAGTGTCCTTTATTGGGGTTTTGCCTAAGACTTTGCTCGGTGAAAGAGTTCCAAAACAGAGAGATGCCTGCAAAGCCGATGCTGAAAGACAGTGAGACAGGCCTGATACGGCAGATTTGGCCAATTGTAGAGGAGCCTGGGCATCTGACGGCGGAGAATGTTATTATTGTACCATTTCTAAAGCCGAAGGCCTGCAAGTTCATCCACAGGGTAATGGGAACCCCGAGGAAGGCTGAACCGCGGAGGCTTGCTTGGGAGTGTGGGTGGAGGGCGCCTGCGGGTGCCCGCGTGGTGGGTGTGCTGGCGCGTGGTTTGCATCAGAGCAGCAGCCTCAGTCCGTTAACTGTATGGGACCTGCCGATGGCCGTGGCTCCCGAAGCCCTGTGACTAGAGGGATCGTCAGTTACGTCAGCGCCCGATGGGAGGTGCTATGATCAGGGAGTGAAAGGACAGGGGACAGTGGCACCTCTTCTCTGCACCAGTTGCCCCTGGCAGCCAGTCCCCAATGCAGTAGAATTAGGAGTTAGTGACAGACAGCGGGCGGAGAGTCAGGATGCAGGGAATAGAGGGTGGCTGCCCTGTAAGCCTGGCTGACCTGACGCAGCAGAGTGCCAGCCAAGGGAGGACTAGCCAGTGAACAGAGATGTGAAAGTGCAGTTGGGACTGAGATCAGAACCAGTGATTCGGACTGGAGAGGATCGATCTGCACAGATGTGAGTGCTGGTGGGCTCTTGCGGTTGGGATGGTGGAGGGGAGTAGGAGGGACTGGGAAGGAAACTAGTGGAGACCAACTGGAGTCAGTATGTTCATATTGGCGCTGAACTCTGAACCTGGACATTTTTACATATTGAGTCCAATTGCAAGAAGTGCACTTGGCAATAATAAGCTTTTGGAAGTAGTTGAGTGTTTACGGTGCTGTACCTGGACCTTTAAATTTTATCAAAACTCCATTGGACCTTTCTGTTTATTTTAGACTCTTACTTAAACTCTACCTTGTCTAATAATGGGCAAATTTTAGTGTTGACTTGAGCTAAACGTCTTTTTTGCTATCTTGAAGTTATATAGATTATGATGCTAAGAAGAAACTCAATCTGAACCTCTGTTGAAACGAGGACTTGGGCCCTGACCGCTTTGGCTCAAACCGGTGGATAAAGCGTTGGCCTGCGGACTGAAGGGTCCCAGGTTCGATTCCAGTCAAGGGCATGTGCCTTGGTTGCGGGCACATCCCCAGTAGGAGATGTGCAGGAGGCAGCTGATCGATGTTTCTCTCTCATCGATGTTTCTGACTCTCTATCCCTCTCCCTTCCTCTCTGTAAAAAATCAAAATATATTAAAAAAACGAGGACTCAGAGTGGCTAAGGTTTTGCCTACCATCACAGATTAGTGGTGTGGCTGGGTCTGAGTCAGGCTGTGCTTTTCCTTCTAAGTGCTTTTTCTGTTTTTCCATGCTATCTTTTCTAGAACATGTATGTTAGAGATTTGCACTTTATGTGTAAAATAAAGGATAATTCATGTACAGAATCTGATGGAATAATTTGGAGAAATAGAGATACTGGCAGGCCACAGGTTTTTGCCCTTTTATGTTTTGCTGCTTAATTCATATATTTTTTTAATTTATTGATTTTTTTTTTACAGAGAGGAAGGGACAGGGATAGAGAGTTAGAAACATCGATGAGAGAGAAACATCGACCAGCTGCCTCCTGCACTCCCCCCATCGGAATGTACCCACAACCAAGGTACATGCCCTTGACCGGAATTGAACCTGGGACCCCCCCCCCCCCAGTCCACACAGGCCGAGGCTCTATCCACCGAGCCAAACCGGTCAGGGCATTAATTCATATATTCATAAATATATTTAAACCAGTCTTTGAACATTTAAGTCATTTCTAGTCATTTGTTGTTATCAATAGGAAAAGGCAGTGTAAGTTAGCCTAGATTTAAACCCAAGGCTTACCACTTCTTACCAGTGAGATCTTTGACTGGTTTCTTAGTCTCTGCATCCCAGTTTACTTACCTGTGAAATGGGGAGGGTAACGAAGCTTGCTTCATAGGTTGCTGTGAGGGCTGGTGAGGGTGGATGTGTAAAGTACTTAGGACAATCTTTGGTACATGGCCAGCAGCTCTATATAGTGAGAGGATATATTTTGGAGTCAGACTGGACTCCATCACCTTTTAGCTCCATCTTTTACTAGTAGTTTGACCTTGGACAATCAGATAATATCTATCTTTTGATAAGTGAGGTAATATAAAGTACTTCCACAAGGCTTGACTTAAAATAAGGACACAATACGTGGTAATTTTTTTATTATTGCCATTATTCTCATCATTATGGGTAATGCTATAATGAACATCCTTACACGTAAACCTCTGTACGTCTTTGGGGGTAAATTCTTAAATGTAGAATTGCTGTGCTCCTTTAAAATGTGTGTGGGGGTTTTATCCTCACCAAGGACGTTTACAGAGTTTTAGAAGGAGAGAGAGAGAGAGAGAGAGAGAGAGAGAGAGAGAGAGAGAGAGAGAGAGAGAAGTGGGAAATAGTGATCCCTTGCCTCCCTTATGCACCCCGGCTAGGGACTGAATCTGCAATTTTTCTGTATATGGGGTGATGCTCAACCACCTGAGCCACTTGGTCAGGTCTAAAATGTCTTTAATTTTTTGAAAAAGGTCTGTAACGAAACATCGTATATTTTGAAAATAACAAAGTTTTACTAAGCACATACTGGATACAAGTTACTGATCTAAGCGTAGAAGGTTACTGATCTAAGCGTAGAGAGTGAACAGTTCCTTGTCTGTAATGACCTTATATCTAGTGTGAGAATTAAGAGGTAAAACTAACTGTGATAATTATGCAACAGGACATGTCTTTGAAAAGGGATAAATCCTGCAGAAACACATCGATTGGGAAGATTAATTCTGGCTGAGGGCAATCAGGAAAGGCTTCTTGAAAGAGAGGACACAATTGATGGTGCCCAGCACTCTGATAGGCGGAGATAGGGAAGGTCATTCTCAGCACGTGACCCTCCAGCCTTTGGAGCCTTGAGTTTAAGCACCTACACCAGCCATTGGCTTTGGATCTTTAGGGAAGGGTATGGCGCTCATCTGCTTCTCTCCGCTCGCTGCTCCTCCCCTGGATGCTCTTTATCTGCTGCCATCTGCCTGAGGACAGAGGCAGCCTGTGGACTTCCTGGTTTCTCTGAGAAGCTGGACACTGCACCAGGTTTTACTGAAGGCCGATTCAGGCCTGTGACCCAGGCCCTGTGATCCGGGCCGCGCAGTCCTAGGTTCTGTGAAGTTACTGTGATCTCATTTTGCTGAAGAAAAACTGATTATAATGCGAGGACCCTTTGGTATTTAATGTAGTTGCCATTCTTAGGGAAAGTTAAAGCCGTTTCCATTGTTACTTATTTTCCAGTGACAGTTATGACAAATGGCTGGCATAATTTATTTTTGCTTTGTAAATCGGTGAACTGGAGATGTTCTATATTAGATATGCATTTTTTTTATGAATTCATAAAGTTTAGGCCTAGAACATTGGATTAGATGTTAAAGCTTTTATATTGATAAGCAGGAAGTAAATTGTACTCTGATCCAGTTTGTAGACTAATGTGCAACCCTGTTTACTGAGTGTAAATGGTAATTCTGCATGGCTCAGTGAGCTAAGTTACATATATGAGAGCTGACAGTCATTTCAGCATGTTAGACTTGAACTCGAAGAGGTAAAGAAGTTCTGCTATTTCATTAGTGTTCCACACACATTCTCCGCCTCGCACTAAGGAGCAGTCTCCTGAAGCCAGTGAGTCAGTGCTGGGAGGCACTTCGGTTGCTTGTTTCCTTCAAGCTTTCCTGTGACAGGTTTATCACGTTATTTCTAGGTCAGCAGTTAGATTAAGGTCTTATCTCCTCAGCAAAAGCGCAAGGCTTCTTTGTAAACTTTGTTATCTCAAACTGAAAATTGCAAAACAAGGAACGTTCTAGATCTCACATTCCTTGGTGGAGAGCTTTTGCCTCTAGCGGTTACCTTCTACTTAACTGTATCTGTTCTGCAGGAGGAGTAAATACCTATTTAAGACTTTCAGATATTATTAATCAAAGCTAGCTGCCATTCCTGATAGTTTACTGACTTTTCTTCTTCATTATAGTCCAGCAGGAGACCACTTAAATTGATCAGAATATAAGTCTGTTCTGCTCACTAAAGATACCTGACACCGGGCCACAGAAAAATACTCAAGAAATGTTTGTTGAAAAAAAGAAAGAAAGAAGTGTTGAATGAGCGAACTGGTTATGTCTCTGACCCTAGGAGGTTAGAAAACTGGAAAGAACTTCATAATACACAGCTCTCTCTATCAGCCTGGTGCCTTTGGGCGTTTTCTTCTACTGGAGCTGGAATGAAGTTCAGGTTTTCTGAGGGACGTCATGTCATCAGTTCTCAAATAGGCCTGGAACCTCGCTAATGTTGTTTTTGAAACATATTAAATTTCAGAGACTTCATACCAATACTAGAGGCCCGATGAACCAAAGTCATGCAAGAGTAGGCCCTCGCAACCCGGCTGCATCTGGAAGGTCATCCGGATGGTCGTACCGCTGTTGGGTCAATTTGCATTTTACTTTTATTATTTGCTTTTATTATTATAGATTTTCTTTCATTTGCATGGATTAAAATGTTATTTTTTTGTGATTCTCAGACTGGGAAATTTGATTTTATTATACCACGTGTATTATGATCTGACTGTTTTTCTTGCCACAACCCACTTTAAAATGTAATGTGGTTCAGCAACTGCATAAGCCTCGCCATTAAAAACTCGTGTTAATATAGCCAGTGCTAGCTGTTCGTCAGAGCGTTCCTCGTAGAAACACATCATATGAGGGATTGTCAAAAAGCATGTGAGTCTCCTCACAGGAATAGTGAAGCTTGCATTTGTGACCAAAGATGATCAAAGACAGCACCCAATGCCACCAAAGCAGCAATGCAGCCATAGGCTACACGTTTTTAATCTTAAGATCCGAATCTGTTCAAAAGTTTTCTTCAGCTATTGAGGGAGGAAATCCTGGTCAGGGCAGACTCAGGAAGAGCCATGGCAAGGCAGCCAGTGCTAGTGCACTGCGACTCTGGGTCACGCTGGTTCTACAACCCTTGGCTAAGCTGAATCCCACCCTCATAGTGTGGATGCCCTGGTTGGCATGGCAAGAGCACACCTGATGAATAGGCTGATATTTTCATTTGATTCCTGGTAGTTTCGTAATCTTACAGGAAACAGAATTAAAATTTAGAATACCTGGAGGATCAATACTTTCTCCTCTATTTCTTTTTAAGTAAAATATTCTGAATCTCAGTTGGGCTCTGTGCTGAGTCTGTGGTGGAAGCTTTGGTGCACATACTGTGTGATACCTTGAAAGGAAACTCGTTCTCTAGTTGATGGCTAAGAGACGTGCCGAATGAAAGTTGGCCAGCTGATAACTAACTTTGGATCTAACGCTCTTTTCTCCATTTCCTGTATTCTAATATCAGATAGCTGCTGTATGACCATACATCTTTAAATGTAAAACATGAAAACCAAGTTCTGAAATAAGTCACATTTGTGAAGAGACAAAAGATAAGAGCCGCTTTTATGAAGTGAGTGTGACAAAACTCCATGAAATTATGGTTAGGTCTGTTGGCTCCTTTAATCATAAGATTTTTAGATGGAAAAAGGATGGAAGGAACCTCTTCAGAATAGAAGGTACATCCTCTTATAGCATATGCAGCACTTACTGTGTCCTTTCTCTAACTGGTAGGCTCTAATGCAGGAAAGATGGAGGGATCGGACTTGGAGGGAAGCAGAGGGAGATGCGATGGCCCGATTTCAGGAGAGTTGAGCCATGGCCAGAGCAGAGCAGGGATGCTGGGCCCTTTGCGAGGCTGCAGAGACCGGGACTGCTGCAGGGTCGGTGCTGTGGGAAGGCATGGCCATGGGCACTGGGAGCCGTCCGAGGGCTTACGTGGTCATGAAGGTTGGGCTGAAGGTTTATTAATGTTCTTTTAAAAGATGTTTGGCCTGCGTGGCTCAGTGGTTGAGCTTCGAACTGTGAACCAGGAGGTCATGGTTGGATTCCCAGTGAGGGCACATGCCTAGGTTGCAGGCTCGATCCCCAGTGTAGAGTGTGCAAGATCAATGATTCTCTTTCATCGTTGATGTTTCTTTCTCTCCCTCTCCTTTTCTCTCTGAAATCAATAAAAATATTTTTTAAAACATGAATTTAAAAGGCGATAAATTCAAGGTTAAACAGAGAGAGCACACCAGGGTGTGCCTAGATGTGAATAGTTCTTTAAATCTTTCTCCAAATGGTAATTTTTCTCAAGTTTGAGACATAAGCACTATGTAATTTTGTGTTAGATGAATATTTAAACAATTTAAATGAATTCATTGCATCCCAGCTCTACTACTACTTACTAGCTGTGCCTACTAGCTGTGCAACCTTGGGTAATTGTTTGAATTTCTCTGTGACTTAATTTTCTCATGTAAAATATAGTCAATAATGGTTCCTGCCTCTTAGGATTTTTGTGAGTATTCATTGAGTTAAAATACGTCAAGAAACGTGGCTAGCTAACAGTAACACTGTACGTGCATTAGCCATTGGGGTGGTGGTGGTAGCAGTGATGGTGAATGTGGTGGTGGTGGTGGTGATGGTGGGGATGTGATGGGGATGTTGGTGGTGATATATTCCTCCTCCTCCTTCTGTTCCTCCTCCCTCGCCCTTTAGCATTTGAATTGAGCTTTCTCTCAATTCAGTCTCTCACTGCCTCAGAAAAACCTATCTTCCAGACCAGTATTTTATAACCCAAGATACTACAATCCACTCAGGGCTGATTCTTCCAGCTTTGTGCTTAGGTTCTTCCCAACCAGTTTCTTGGGAGCAAGACTTGCAAATCCAACCTCAGTTCAGTGGTGGCCGTTGTTTATCTCTGGTTCTCTCTAAGGTGATTTATTACTAGAAGCACTGCTCTGATTATCGTATATTAGAGCATGTTTGTCTGTTATCAGTTCCTTAAGAAATGGACTTTTAATAAGTCATTATCATAATGCCATGGACTATTAAGTCAACATTTGGGACCTCTAATTCATATGTAGTATTGTGATAGAAGTTGTGGCAATACAAAGAGAGCAAAAAAATTACACTTTAGTTACAAAGATACAAGAAAAGTTCAGAAAGAACGTACTGCAGAGCCCAGAGAAGCTCAGGTAAGGGAGAGCACCCGCCCAGTCTTGGGCAAATGTTTCTGGGCTAAGCAGGTCTCAGCACTCCAGTTGTCGGACCCGCCGAGGTGACTGTCAGTGGGAACTCGATTGTGAGCCAGTAAGCAAGGACATACTGGGGGTGGCTCCCAGAGCGGTGTGTCCCCAAGCGAAGGGCTGGGTTCGTCTTTGTTCAGGGAAATTGTGCATAAGCATGGAGGTGAGCTTTATCACATACAGGTGGGACATTCCTGCCCATGCACAGTTAGAAACATGCTGCCGTAGCCAGTTTGGCTCAGTGGGTAGAGGGTCGGCCTGCAGACTGAAGGGTCCCAGGTTCGATCCTGGTCAGGGTCATATGCCTGGATTGAGAGCTTGATCCCTAGTGTAGGGCGTGCAGTGCAGGAGACGGCCGGTCAGTGTAGACTCCTGCAGGCTGCTGTGGGCAGCCACAGGTGGTTTGAGCCAGATTAGCCCTCTGCTTGTCCCTGTAGAGGCAGGTCTGGCATTCGTCAGTGTTAGGAAGGCATCAGTATGGAGGAAGTTTAAATTTCAGCCCTTCTGTTAAACTCTGAGCAAATCACAGGTTGATTAGAAAAGCACATCTTACAACTAGGGCAATCTGAGTGGGTTTACAGGTTAATCTAAGCAGTTTTGAATTCTAAATAAAAGTTAGTTTATGTTAGGCTGCCTGCAAAATTGTGTCTGTGTGTGTACACACGTCCATAAGACATATAGATTAGGTTACAGGAAGACTTCACAGAAGTTTACAAGGCAGAATCTCAGTAGGCAGAGAAGGAGAGGTGCAGTCGAATGGTAGAGGAAGGCTGCGTCTGATGCATTCAGAATAATCAGGGCAACCTAGTTTTACTGGACAAGAGTCTATGTTGAGGAAAATGGAATGGCAGGTTGGTAAGGTAAGCTGGGAAGATACACAGTTATATGGAGAGAATGAAAGTTGAGTTAACTGTAGACTCAGTGTCTACAGCACATGAAATTAACACTTGCATTAAGCGTCATCGATTCTACCCGCTGAATTTCAGCTGGAACATAACTAACTGAAGAACATCAGGCTCTCACTGCTGGTGCCTATCAGAGCCCCTGGCCCTGGAAGCCCCCAAGAGAGGAGGTCAGTCACCTCAGACAGACTGGATTTTAAACTCAGCTCATCTACTTCTCCGTGTTAGTGGACAAGTTAATCAGTGCTCTGAACCTCAACTGCCGCATCTGTAAAATGGTGATAATATTAACATGAAGGGTGGGTGGAAACTTTGAAATGTGAGGATTAAATGAGATGGATAATATTTGTAAAGTTCTCACAAATTCAGGCATAAAGTGAGCACTTGACTAATGGTAACTATTAATAATAGCAGCATAGGCTGTTTCAACTGGATAGGATAACTTTGATTTTATTTTCATATTGAGATGCCCTGTAAAATGTTAACTGTTTAGTGTTCCACTTGAAGGAAAAGTTGGAAAACACTCTACTCCTTCTTTTTTACCTGACTACTCTGAAATGTTAGCGCTTCTATTCTGGCTGTGACATCTAGTACTCCTTTTTAAAGGAATAAGTTGTAATATACACGCTAGGGAAGAACTTAAAGTTGCTGTTTACTGAGTTCATGTGTTGGTGCCAATAAATATATCTATTTATATCATTTTTAAGAAGGCCAGAAACTCAAAGAGTATGGGGAATTGAAGAGTTAACAAGCAAATTAAACTGAGGTTCTCCTTAACCAGGTGTGTCAGTAACAGAGGCTTTTCCGGACCTTCCGGTCCCTGCTCCTTCCGCCCCAAATGTGCCCCTTAGTTTTGTGTTTGTTTTTTTAAATGGTGACATGAATCTATTTTCGTTTTCTATGCCGTTTAATATAGTGGAAAGACTACAAACTGAACAAAACCCGAAGTTCAAGTTCCTCTGTGCCGTTCTTGGCTGTGTGAGCTTGAGTAAATAATGGCACATTCTTGAGCCTCACTTTCTATAATGTGGATATAGTGAGGTGCCAACTGTGCATATTTCACAAGGTTCTTAGGATTGTAGCAGGAAACAGAACCGCCTTTGTTGAATCTTGACCCTGGTCCGTGGTGTTGGGCAAGTTGATGAAAAGGAAGCAGCGTGTTTCATGGGACACTGTTTGCACTTGACAGACCCACCAACAAGCTGCGGTTTTCAGACTCTGGTGTCAGGCAGACGTTTCCTCAAAGGTAAGTGCGCCCGGATTCGTCACCTTAAGAGAAACAAGGAACCATGTTTGTTGTCAATGAGAAAATTACTTCAAATGAAAATGAGAATCTTCGGAAGCGTTGTATTCTCTCCTGTGAGCTTGACCGCTTCCTAATGCTCACTCTTCCGGTGAGACTGGTGGTGATACCAGTGAATGCGATTTTTAAAAATAATAATGAAATGCGTCACCACCTGGGAGAGCTGCGTAACTCTGAACTGAAGTGCATGGTGTTAAAAAAGTCCGGCAAAGTGCAGGATAGGACGGTGGGTGCTGACTTCAAGACTTTCCTTCCCGCACTCTGTCAGCGCAGAGGAAGCACCTCCTGCTGAGCTTGGTGTGGTGTCACAGAGGCATATTCCTAGCTGTCTGCAAGAACTATTGAAACCCCTTTCCTCCCAACCGCATAGCTCTATGGCGCTGGAGTTTCTTCATGTATTTCTGTTAAACCAGCCCGTCTCACCAGACTGGATGAAGAAGCAGATCGGAGAATCCAGGTGTTGCTCGTTAAGCTAGACATCAAAAAGACTTGCAAAAGACTCATTAAATTTTTGCTTTGCGAATGTAGTTACTTTTACAAAAATATACTATGTATATGAACAGGTAATGGATTTATTACTTTAAGTGGATTAATAAAAACCTTTCAATTTTTAAAATTTTTAACTTCTGCTATGTTGAAAGTTGATAGCTATAACCTAAATAAACAGAAGCCCGTTGAGGTCCGCAATAATTCTTAAGAGTTTAAAGGGTCCTGATGAAAGCTGCTCTTCTAAATTGAGAAATTAAAACGTATGATTTTTATGGTTTACCAACACGTGACATTACCATCTGGTGACAAAATAGGGAAATGCAGGCATTTTTTAAAAGGCCCTTAGAATGATTTGGAATGACTGCTTCTTGGAAATTTATTAAGAAAAAAGAAAGACATAGTTCATATTTCCAAGGGACATAGTTTAAGATTATATAGGCCCAAAATATTAATTGTTAAGAGGCAAGCAAAGAAAAGTTAATTAAGTGGCTGTTTTTGAAGGCTAACATTGGTTTCAGGCTAATCTCATGGTAAGAACACATTTAGATTTTGTATTCAATATGTATATTACATAATACACAGAGCCCCCTGGTATGTGATATATAGACTGCAGAATGGGTAGTTGCTGTGTGTATGAGCGGTAATTCTTATGATGGTGTTTTCCTTTGCTGGCATATCCCCACCTCCTAGAGCTCAGTCACTGTGAGGAGCACCAGGCTTGAGCATTCTTCTGTGATGAGGGTGCGGGGCCCACGCTGTGGTGGGCGTTTGCATTTGCTGCTCTGGGACCCTGCACCCAGCAGCTCTGTGTCGCCTGTCCGTGCAGACCTGCAGAGTAAGCATTGTTCCTTCCTCCGCGTTCCTGAAGGACGACGACACGGAGTGTAAATATGCATAACCATGTAGAAGGGCATTTGGACAAATAGGGCCTAAGCCAAACTGACAAGATGCAGCTGCAAGGACCCGGCTCCTGAATCATGAGCATCTTTGCTGTGCGCAGCGGCAGAGGGCCCGGCTGAGCAGCTCCGAGCCTCGTGAAACGGAAGGAGCCTCGTTGGATTTTCATTCCGTGTGAAGAGGCCCCACTGGCCAGTTTTTTTAAAAAACTCAATTCAGCTGATTGTTTCCAAAATAACCTGTTCTTTTCAAGTGGCTGTGTGTGTAGGGACAGCTGTGCCCAGATGAAAGGAGTGGCCTACACTGACTGCTGTCCTCATTGTCTGCCTGTGTCGCCATGCGCCCAGTCGCCCTGCAGACGAATACGTTCGACACCCGCGTGAGCATGCAGACTGCCCACCGGAGAGCTGCTTGCCTCTCTGTGAGGCTGCAACTGCTGTTGAGCCGACGCCGACTCTAATTCTGTGTACCAAAGTGAATTAATACGGATCCCCCCAAGTTCTTAATCTGGATTGCCTTTGAGCATCCACACATGCTCTGCAACGTATGCCAGATTTTACTTGACGTGTGTGTTTTTGAGAAAACTCCAGAGCTTCTGTCAGAATCTTTAAGTAGATTGTGACCCCATAAAGGCTAAGAACCACCCAAATGGCTTTGTGGTTTCCAGCGCACTCTCACACGCATTTTTATTGGATCCTCCCAACGTTTCTGGGAGAAAAATGGCAGGTATTCTCTCTCTTCAGGAAGAGCGTGACTGGGCGCTGAAGTGGTTTAGAGTTCCATAGTTCCATCCGCAGGCACAGGGAGCCACAGAGGTTTTCAGTGAGGAGGGGTCTGATCGGATCACTGTTTGGGGAGATGGCCGTGGTGGTGGTGTAGAGTGGGCAGCCAGGAGGCCGTGTGGAAGATCACATGACAAGGGACAGTCAGCCCTGAGCGCATGGCAGTCCGATTGGGAAAGAGCCAGTGGATTTGCAAAATAATTGAAATCCTTCAGGTTTATTTACCGGCTGGTGTTGGAAGAAGGGGAAGGTAAAGGAGGGAAAAATGATTTTGGAAAGGACTTTCTGGCCTGCTTGCAGGAGAAGCGGGGAGGCAGCAAGGCGGTGCGCTGGTTTCAGCCATGTTGACTTGAAGAACTCATGGGGCATCCAGAAAGACCAGGAGGCGTCTGCAGTGCTCGTGTGGGACTGGCGAGGCAGGTGTGACGTTGCTTAGACTCACACTGTGCTGGGTGAGCAGTGAGGCGTACTAGGGCGCGAATAGTGAGAAAACCCAGCCAGTGTTCAGCTAGCTGAAGGCCCTGGGAAACCCGACAATGGCTTTAAAATTCTCCCCATTCCTGAGTAGAGAAGTGGGGATTAAATATTTCTCAGCTCCCTTTATTTACTATCAGATCACTCCATTATTTCTGGATGATCTTAAATTAATGAAAGTTGTGTAAATCAGATGCCACTAACTGCCTTCAAGTCAGCAGGACTCACCAAGCCAAGGATGGGTTGAGGGTATAGCTTAATAATCTCTGTAATCTTCCCCATTTTAGATATTACCAAACACACGTACCCGTTCAACTTAGATACCTCCCCACACGCTGCCTCACTCTCCT
>PVJC01010340.1:24305-44020 GCA_004026665.1 Murina feae
CCCCCCCCCCCCCCCCCCCCCCCCCCCCCCCCCCCCCCCCACACACACACTTTTCTCAGGAGCCTGCCTCTTCCATTTTTTCCTCCTTCCCATTCCTTGTTCATGTCACTTGCTCTGGCCTTGTTTTCCAGGGGGGCAAATGGGTGAGTGGAGGCTGGCTACTCCTTTGGAGTATCCTGTTTCAGTACCAGCTCAGAAATAATCAGATGGTTCAGTAGAGTCGCGTGGCCCCATAGATTTTCTCACACAGTGTTTCTTGATCATTTCCAACCCAGTTTCTTTCCTTATCATCTGTTTTCCCCTCCTACTTGCATTCAGGCAGCTGGACATTGTTAGAAAACCGCACAAAAACTGGGGCAGCTAGATCAATAAATGTATGTTGGAACTGTGCTAAGGAAAAATAGATCTGAACTTCATTTTATTGTTTCTGCTGGCTTTTGCTGGCTTTTGTGTATTTGTAAGGGTGTGTGAGTAGTTGTATATGTGTCCTCCAATGGCTCCGAAATGTGGGGTCTTCTTAAGAATGTTTAACTAGAAAACCAGCCTGTGTACCCCGTTTTGCAGACTGGTGTAGACTGGACGAAGATCTTGATAAAAGTCCCTCCAGATGTCTACCCCTTATGAGTTAGGAAAGCGGCTGTGCAAATACCTTTTCTTCCTTCTAAGTGAGAATGGTATTTACTTATTTTACTTGGGTCAGTTGGTTCCATGGTTCACGAATTATGTTTCTTAGAGAACGACTCAGCCACTGGAGCGAGAGTCATTGAAATTGTAAGTTTAGGACAATAGTGGGAATACCCTGCATAACGTGCGACCAGTGGGCCTTTAAAATACGCCAACATTAAATGAGACTTAGGATGGCAAGCTGCACAGGCATGGCTGCGGTTGCAGGTGGCATGGGGGCCTTGGAGTTTAGCTGGACAGGCCTGGGAATGGCGGCCTGAAAGCACCCCTGGGTTAGGGCACGTACATAACCAGACAGAAGTTAGTGAGATGTTTCATGTGAGCTGAACCCCCGACCTCCGAGAACATGGCGCAGGGAGTGCAGTGCTGAGAGCACTCTCTCCTGTCTCCTCCAGATGCCCATGGCAGGGCTAAGCGCAGGAGGGCAGGCAAGGAGCCTGCTCAGCACTGGAAGCATTTTTCTTACTACCCGTGGCTGAAGCCAGCTGAACGAGTGCCCCCTTCCTCAGCACCCATCCTGGCCCAATCCTCTGGCTGCCCCCCCCCCCCAATTCCCTCCCCAGCACTTCCTGCCTCGATCATGGCGTCCTGCTCTCCTGAGACCGGCCTGCTTGCCCTTTTGTTCCTTTCCATGTTTTGTTCATCTCCATGCTGTTCATGGCTTTAGTTGATGGGGCAAATAATAGCTGCCACCTGCTGCTGCTCTGACCCAGAGTGTGTTGGGGGTGGAGGGGAGGGGAAAGGGGCAGGAGGCAGGGTAGGGACTGCTGCCACTGAACAGACTCGAGGCTCCCACCGGCTGCCGGCTTGGTCTATGCCCTTTGGTGTCTGGAGGTCATGCACTGGGATTTGCACCGGCCAGGAATCATTTTTCGTCCCCCAAGCCCACCTCTGGATTCACTAGTGTGGGTTCTGTTTGTTTCCTCCATCGGTAAGCTCCCAGGGCGGGGAGGGGGGGTGGTCCTTCTCAGTGGCCCCAGCACCATCTCAGTTCCCGCACATGGCAGCTTGGAAAAGACTTGTCAGCTCATTCTTGAAGCTCGGTGTGGATAAGGGCTTTAGAGCAGCCCTCAGGTGTGGGAGGCGTTGTATAGATGGATAAACAGAAGTCACAGCTTCAAGGCAGTTGTAGGAATCTGCAGCCAGATCTTTCTGAAAGAGATTTGCTTTAAGAAACAAGAAATTATTAGAAAAGTGGTGCTTTGTAAACTCAATGAGATATATTATGAGGTTGTATCTAATAAGTGAAAACTTTAAAGGGGCAAAATGGAAAAAAAAAGCCCTAATGGATAAAATTAGTCTTCACTGTAAATAATAAAAAGCAGATTTTACTTAGAAAACCCATCTGGCAATAGAGGATAAACTTGAGCAAAATGCCAGAATGCAGCAGAGAAGCCTAGACAGACAGAGGTCCCGTCTAGAAACGAGATAGGTTACTGAGGAAGACAGGGAAAACATTTGAGTCAACTGTGATGATTGTTGGAGGGACATGTTCCGTGTCTGAGAGAGCTAGTCTTGGGTATGATGTGCCCTGCCACATCCCGGCAGAGTTCTAATTACAGATCAATGCTAAAAAATATCCTGATGATTTTCTCTTAAAAAAAATCAGGAAGGGAGAGGGAGGGAGAAACATCAATGATGAGAGAGAATCATTGATTGGCTGCCTCCTGCCCCCCATTGGGGATCGAGCCCGCAACCCACGCGTGTCCTTGACCAGAATCAAACCCAGGACCCTTCAGTCTGCAGGCCAACACTCTATCCACTGAACCAAACCAGCTAGAGCAGTTTTCTCTTTTTAACTGGAAAACTGGTGAGTAGAGTAAGGAAAGTCTTATTTGATTATGAGTCTTTAATTGAAAGAAGATGAATGTCATCTTTTGGGGTTACATTGTCAGTAAATAGTAATGTTTTAAGGTTGATTAAAGATTTTGTAATTAGAAGAAGGGACAGGATGCCTATAAAAATCAATATAGGAACCAGAGTCGAACAGCATAATCCCATCTCGCTGGAGAAAACAGCATAGTTTCACATTCCTTTCCTGTTACCTATCTGCAGTCCCACATTTATGTCTTTTTATTTCCTTTTTAAAAATTGTTGACACTTTTACAGATGTCCCTCCTTTCTGCCCCCTTTTGCCCCTCCCCACACCCCAGCCTCCCCCACATTGTTGCCTTTTTCCACTGGCTGTGCGTATATGCTCTTCAGTTCATCTCGTCCTGCCCCTCTGAGGCCTGGCACTCTGTTCCTCAGTGCATTTTGTTCATTAGATTCTACATGTGGGTAAAATCATATGGTATTCGTCTTCCTCTGACTGGCTTATTTTGCTTGGCATAACAATCCTCAGATCCCCCCATGGTGTCGCAAAGGGTAAGAGATCCTTCTTTTTACAGCTGCACAATATTCCATGGTGTAAATGTACCACCTCCTTTTTCAAAGAGAGATCAAGTTGGAAATAGAAATATACCATATAGACTTTCAAATAATACATAATTAACTCTTAAAAATCTTTGAAAATTTTTATCTCTCTACTATTATTATTTTAATCCTTACCCGAGGATATGCTTCCTGTTGATTTTAGAGAGAATGGAAGGTGGAGGGAGAGAGGGAAGCATGGATGTGAAAGAGAAATGTCAATTGGCAGCCTCATGGGATTGAAACCACAGCCAGGGGATGTGCCCTAACTGGGAACGGGAATCTCGGCCCTTTGCTGCCCAGGACCACACTCCAACAGAACTACAGCCCAGGGCGACCTTTCTCCAGTTTTACATTACAGTTTCCATTCAGTATCATTTCGTATTACTTCCGGTGTACAGCAGAGCATCAGACAGTCACACACTTCCAAAGTGCTCCTCACCTGGCACCATACAGTTAAGATAATATCATGGACCATATTCCCTGTGCTGTACGTTCCATCACCATCACTATTGTAACTACCGATTCGTACTTCTCAGTCCCTTCACCTTTTCCACCCAGTTCCCCAGCCCCCCTCCCTTTGACAAACATGAGTCTGTTTTTGTTTTGTTCGTTTGTTTAATTTGCTCTTTAGATCCCACATATACAAGTGAAATCATATGGTACTGTATTTATGTTTCTCTGTCTGACTTACTTTATTTAGCATAATATTTTCTAGGCCCATCCATGCTGTCACAAATGGTAAGATTGCTTTTTATGGCTGAGCAGTACTCCACTGTGTCTGTATACCACAACTTTTTAATGCATTCATCCTTGGATGGGCATGTGGGTTGCTTCCATGTCTTGGCTATTGTAAATAACACTGCAGTAAACATGGGGCTGCATATGTTTTTCAAATTTGTGTTTTGGATATACATTCAGGAGAAGAATTGCTGGGTCGTAAGGCAGTTCAATTTTTAAATTTCTGAGTCACCTTAACACTGTTTTCTATGCACTCCCACCAGCAGCACATGAGGGTTCTCCATTCTCCACGTCCTTGACAGCATGTGTTGTTTGATGATTTATTGATGGTAGCCATTTTGACAGGTGTGAGGTGATAACCTCATTGTGGTTTTAATTTGCATTTTTCTGATGATTAGTGATATGGAGCATCTTTCCATATGTCTGTTGGTCATCTGCCTGTCCTCTTTGAAGAAGTATCTAATTAGGTCCTTTGCTCATTTTTTAATTGTGTTGTATTTTTTTTGGTATTGAGCTTAATACCCAAAATTTATGGAGAACGCTTATCAGATATCAGATATACCACTGGCGAATATGTTCTCCCATACAATGGATTGTTT
This sequence comes from Murina feae, assembly GCA_004026665.1. Classification (NCBI taxonomy): domain Eukaryota; kingdom Metazoa; phylum Chordata; class Mammalia; order Chiroptera; family Vespertilionidae; genus Murina; species Murina feae. The sequence continues at coordinate 28,742 of PVJC01010340.1, forward strand.
TTTTCATTTTGTTGATCATTTCCTTCGCTGTGCAGAAGCTTTTTACTTTGATATAGCCCCATTTGTTTCTTTTTCTTTTGTTTCTCTTGCTTGAGAAGATAGATCACAAAAAATATTGCTGAGAGAAATGTCAGAGGTTCTACTGCCTATGCTATCTTTTAGGAGTTAAACAGTTTTGTGTCTAACATTTAAGTCTTTATTATATTTTGAGTTCATTGTTGTATGTGGTGTAAGAAGGTGGTCTAGTTTCTTTCTTTTTTTCTTTTGACAGGTACTTGTCTAATTTTCCCAACACCATTTATTAAACACACTGTCTTTACCCCATTGTGTATTTCTATACACCACTAATGACTATCAGAAAGACAAACTAAGAAAACAAATGGTTTTTCTGAATCTATTGATATGATCATATAATTTTTATTCTTAATTTTGTTTATATGATGCTTCACTTTGTAGATATTGTACCTACCTTTCATCCCCAGAATGAACCCTCACTTGGTCATGTTGTATGATCTTTTTTAATATATTGCTGAATCCAGTTTGCTAATATTTTACTGAGGATTTAGCATGTTTTCAACTTTTTTCTTTGCAGTGTCTGGTTTTGAAATTAGGATAATGCTGGCCTCCTCAAATGAGCTTGGGAGTCTTCCCTGCTCTTGAATTTTGTGGACTAGTGTGAGAGGATAGGTGTTAGTTCTTCTTTGAATGTTTGGTACAATTCACCTTCAAAGCCGTCCAGTCCAAGGCTTTTGTTTGTTGATAGTTTTCTATTTTGTTGGTCTGTTGAGATTTTCTGTTTCTTCTTGATTCAGTCTTAGAATATTGTATAATTCTAGGAATTTATTTCTTCCAGATCGTCCAATTTGTTAGCATATAGTTATTTGTAATATTTTCTCATAATCTTTTCTATTTTTTTGTGTCCATTCCTACTTCTCTAATCATTTCTAATTTTATTTATTTGGGTTCTCTCTCTCTCTCTGTCTCTCTCTCTCTCTCTGTCTCTCTCTCTCTTTCCCTTTTTGATATGACTCTTAAAAATCTTAAATACTCCTTTTAAGCAACTTGTGTAACATAGGTAGACAATAGTATTTATTTAGCACCTGAGATACCGTCTTATTGCTGCAAAATGTATGATTGAAAACATAATGAAAAGAAGTGTATGATTCATCTGTTACGGCACATCGTAGGCACTAAGGAAATATTTGTTAAAAGAATGAAGACATGTAAATTAACTGTATACTTGGAAAATGTCATTTTATCTGCAAACAACTTTATAAGTGACTGCACTGTTTCTCCCTTGTTGTAAGAGAGAAAGATAAAAAATGTTATCTGAGATCTGGACAGACATGTCATGGGGTAAGACTTGGCGGGAGCGTGGAGATCAGCGAGCATTCATAGATGTGGCGAGGGCTGGCAAGGCGGGCAGCAGAGCGTAGACCAGCACTGACTCCAGGCTCTCTCTCAGAAGGTTAGCTCAGGTTGTTGTGGATGTTGTCATGTCAGAAAGATTTGTCCAACCTGGTAGAAAATCAGAGGTCAACAGAAGTGACTAAGCAGCTGGAAAAATCAACTCAAAAAGAATCTTTTAGTGTATAATCTGGAAGAGAATTTGAATCTTTCTAAGCCCAGAGCAACAGAGAGATCATTTAGAGTGATCTGGAGAGCTGTAGAACTGATGGTATAAGATGGAGTAGAGAAGCACTTACTGGCTGTAAGGCCGTTCTCGGTGAACAAATGAGAGAGCTACTAGCATTACGGCAGCAGGACGCTGGTGCAGTCTCCAAGGAATCGAGTTATTCTGTGTGCGTGCGCAAGGTGGTCACTTCGTTTAAGCTTGGCGATCTGGAGCAGGTGCTGAGCCTCCGTTTATGGGCGGGGATGTGGAGGCCTGGTCACGTGGCTGGTAGGAGGCAGCGCTGTGGCTGGAAATCGGGCTGCAGAGCACAGTCCAGTGACTCCGTTGTTACTGCTGTGTGGTTCCAGGCGGGGCAGTTGGGTGGAACAGGCACACTGTGTATGAATCTGACCGAGTTAACCAGCTGGTCTTCCATATGCTAAACAGGTGATCCCAACAAGCCACTTCAATTAAGTAAAAATCATAACAATACCAGTACTCATGTATTCTCATCAAAGGCGCACTTCTGTTCAGTCTTCTGGATGAATGGGCTTCTGCAGAAATAAGATTTGTGTATGAGAAGGCCTTCTTAATGCGAATGTAAAATAAATAGTGGTAAACTCCCGGGCCCAAGAGCGGGAGAGTGTCCAGCAAATAATCAGCCCTCGAAGAGGCTGGCTGCATAGTACTGTGTAGGGCCTCGACCCTTTAATACACTTCCTCATGTTGTGGTGACTCCCAACCATAAAATTATTTTCGTTGCTACTTCATAACTGTAATTTTGCTACTGTTATGAATTGTAATGTAAATATCTGATATGCAGGATGGTCTTAGGCGACCCCTGTGAAAGGGTCGTTCGATCCCCAAAGGGGTCTCGACCCACAGGTTGAGAACTGCTGGTATCAGGGATTAGAGGGATAAACCTGAGTTGGAATTCCCCTTCTATTTTTCATTTGTTTATGATCTCAAATATATACCTCTCTGAGGATAACAATACCACTTACCTTGCAGAGTAGAAAGTTAGATATGGAACTGTGAATGTAAAGATAGCGTGCATGTATGCAAATAAATGGTATGTCTGTAAAGATGGCATGTAGATAAGATACCATGCATCTAGAAATAGCATGTATGCACATAATGACTGTTTGATTGACAGCTGCTAGTGTTACTATTCATCGTTCAGATGCAGTTCTCAAGTAAATACTTAAAACTACAGCCAAGTACTGCTGTAAGGTTTCTAAAAGATTTTAATTTTGTGTAGTCCGCTCAGCTGATTATTTAACCCCCTGAAGTAAAATGCCCCCCCCCCTTTCCACAGTTTGGGAGTTCGCTCAGAGGCTTCAGAGGCAGTAGTTGTTCCCTGAAAACATAGCTGATGACAAAGGCAATGATTGCTGGGCTCTAATATGTTAGCAGACAGAAGCATGCTTTTAATATTCATCATCTCTAAGTGCCACCAACTGACATCCAGAGTAAATGTGCAGATACGGGCGCTGAGCAAAACAGAGCGAGGAAGGGAACTTGCTAATTTGTATTCTAGATGGAAATCTTAAATTAGTTTCCAAGATTTTTAAATGGATTTTTAAATGCTGGGCACATAGGAAATTGAGTTTGTATTAATATTTATAAGGTTCAGAAGATATTTAGTGAAATATTTGTATAATTTAATTTTGGTCATAATCAAGTAGGAAATCATCATAAGAAGGACATTGTATTTTAGTTGGTGACTATTGTGCCTCCTAGGAATACCCTCTGAAAACCAGGGCAACATGCATTTTTAAAAGCCTTCTTTATTCGTTCTCTTATTAGTTATTGAGACGCAGAAGTCAGAGGTTGTTGGATTGTTTTATGTTAATTTCACTTACATCAATTAACTTAGAAATCAGTTCTGATGGTGATTTTTTGGAAGGTTTATTGACAGTTCTGCAGAGCTCTGTAATCTGCTGCTTTCATGGTCTTTAGTGTAGAGAACAGCTCCCTGGCTCCCGGGAAGCTGCTCCCGCAGTTCTGCTTGGGCTAATTGAGTTTAATGCAGTTCTGTGTGCAGAAGGTATTGACTTGTGCATAGTATTTAATTTGTGTAAATATGTGTGTATGTAATGTTTTGCCCCTCTGAGTTTTATTTTAAATGTAACCCTTGAAACGGGGATAATAGAAATTCTTAGTGTAGGCCTTCTAGCATTTGCAGGTGCCAACGGTTTAAACCGCTGTAGAAATGCAATTATGAGCAGCCAAGAGCAAATCTTGTTTTAAGGTCCATGTGTAATGAATGCCTGTTAGTATCATAGAACACAATTAAAAAGAGGTCTGCCTCTCCTGAGCTGTGCCTGGCTCTTTCTGATGGAGCAGTGGGGGCCCGCCCGTGGAGTGTATTCAGCTGGCGGTGGTTGAGGCACCAGCGAGCCTGGGCTGCTGCAGGCTTGGTGCAGGTGCAGGCAGGGCAGTCACAGTCAGGCGGGGATGGGACAGGCGGGAAGATTAATGAGGGAGCTTCAAACAAAGCTCCACAAGAGAGCGACCGCTGCCGCGCTGATGCAATTGTGCCGAATGGAAGGCGGCCTTGGCTGAGGAGCTTGGCAGGAAATGCTTGTTTGTTAGAAAAAGGGATCTGGAGAACGAGAGTGAAACCTTGCTTGCCCATCTATGCCCTCAGGGACACACTTCCCCTCATGCCTGTTTCCCCGCTGCTCCCACTGCTCCTCTGGCCAGGACCCTTTCCAGGACCCCCCCGAGCTCTGCCCACGGCCTCCTCCCCACCAGGGCCATCAGGACCTGCGCATCTGAAATGCAGCCCTGGAAGTTGATGCCTTTACCACGAGGCTCTCCCACCCGCTCTGCAGCAGAGCCCTCTGAGCAGGTCATCCGGGTTATTGTTGGTTACCTGTGGCTATTGTGGGTACCGGCAACAGGGTTATTTCCCTGGGATGGTTGTAATAGCAGTTTTGCACCATTTCTTCCTACAGATCTTAACTTAAGGGATCCTGAATACTAGTAGCTTTAAAATGCCATTTTGCCTTTGAAAATCTTTTTAATAGCTGCTGTAATGAACCTTCCATTTATTTGATGGATACAGTTGCTCCCTGCATGAAAGCTGGTCATATAGTCAGCGTGAGGCTGGGCGCTGGGAGCAAGAAGGCCGTAAATACCGTGGTGTAGGTGCGGAACTCCTGAAATTTAAAGCTTGCCAATACCAGTAAAGAAAAGCTGTCTTGAAAGAGAAATTGCCAACTCACAAGCAAATTCTTTAGGGCTTCAATATAGACACACCAGCCTTTTAACTTTGCTTTGTTCCTTCTTCAAGGAGTTTGGCGCCACCTGCAGGAAGCAGGAAGCTCAGAAGCCAGTTCAGCCTCTGTCCCTAGCACCTGGGTTCTCCCACTGGTCATTCCTCATCCTTAGTTTTTATAAATTTGATCACTTGCTCATCCTATAGTGTTTATCAAGCTTCCTCTTGGCCACGGAATGCAGCTAAGCTCTGTGATGAAAGCTTACATCTGTCCTAGCCGTTTGGCTGCGGATTCCTCACCCTTAATTGCTTTTTAAGGTCCCTGTTTCTGTGGCACGCACCTTTCCCACGGACACACCAACCAGAAAACAGAGCTATGGATTGGGGGGCCCGAGTGTACACGTGTAAAGGTACTGCTGACTCGTTCACAGTTTTGCCTTTTTTCGTTTCTCATACAAAATGTGGCATCTGAAGCACGTTTATTGTGGATGTTGTGTACTTGTTTTATTTTTATTAGTCTTATTTGGAGAGAGAAATGTTACAAATTTTAAAAACCTGCACAGCAAAGAACATTTAAGGTGCATGAGTCAGTTCTGTGAAGTCTGAAGGGGGGCATGTGATTGCTTCTACGGCCGCAGTAAGTAGGATCAATTATTTTCATTCATCAGTGTCTCATCACTCTATCACTGAATTAAGTTCCTTATTGTTTCAAACTCGAATGATTCGGCTTGGAAGGAGTTACAGGTGATGCAGGGCTTTTCTCTTTGTTGTGTGAGCAGACTGCAGCTCTTTCTTTCCCCGCCAGCGTCTGTCTCTAACCTGCACCCTCTCAGAGCTCTTACCTCATTGGGTTCTATGTTCTAGGACATCACCTCACGTTTCCCAGACCAGATCCACTGCCCCCAGGTTGGATCAATGCTGTAATTTTTTCTCTTACAAATCTTCTCTCTTTAAGAGCAGCATAGCCCACCACTACGTAACTGTTTCACCTCCAGGGGTCTGCATTGTGTGGTGGTCTCCTCCCTTTTCTTCTGAGCAAATCCTATATAATAAAGAGTTAATATTCTACTTAGACGGAACAGCAGAACGACTGCCTGGAAAACCATCGAGATGACCTTCTGGTCAAAGCCAGGGCTGCAGGGGCCGGCAGAGGCAGCTGTGGCTGCAAAGGCTGAGCCCCTTGCACAAATTTCGTGCATCAGGCCTCTAGTGACTTCATAATGCACTCATTTACTAAGATGACTCCTAGCTACCCCAGCACTCTCCACTGTTGAAGTCCATGTCAGCTTCATTGTGCTGCTTGTTCTGTTCTGTGAGCCTCGATTTCCTTGTTCTGAAGCTGGACTTACACTTTATTCTTCTCACCATCATTTCATACTCGTGCATTTTCCATTACTCATCCACTCCCAAGCCATGTATCTTCTTCCGAAATTCTTATTAGTTGACTTCCAGTGGATTTGGGAAATGGGCTATTGGCTAGAAAGAACTAGTCAAATTAAATTTCACCCATCCACCCACAATCACCCCTCTAACTTATGCTATAGAATTTCAAGATTTCTCTGTATTTGGACATTTGTGTTAATAAATTTAAACATCAAAAGGAACATTGGGGTAAGAAAATATATTAGTGGCTTGATGGAAAATATTACACATTGGTGCTGGAAGGTTACAAATGTAATACTTCATATATTTCTACCAACTGGTTGATTAAAAGTTGCTCAGAATATATAATGCATCTTTTCAAAGAACACATATAAATGCCCAATAAGCACATGAGAAGATACTCAGCATTATTAATTGCTAAAGAAATGCAGATCAAAGCCAAAATGAGATATTATTTCATACCCACTAGTATCACTAAAATAAAAAGACAGACAATAATAAGTGTTGGCTGAAGATATAATGATGTAGAGAAGTTGAAATGCTCATTCGTTGCTGGTGGGAACGTAAAATTCCCAGTATAGTCAATTTGCAAAACAGCTTGGCAATTCCCTAAAATTTAAACATGGAGTTACCATATGACCCAGCAATTATACACTTAGATATGTACCCAAGAGAATTAAAGCACAAAAACATGAACGTTCACAGCAATATTATTCATAGTAACAACCCAAATGCCTACCAACTGATGAATGGAAACAACCCAAATGCCTATCATTGATGACTAAATAAAATGTAGTATATCCATACAAGGGGATGTTAGTCCACAACAAAAAAGGATGAAGTGCTGATACATGCTGTAACATGGATGAATCTTGAAAACATAATGCTGAGTGAAAGAAGCCCAAAGGCCTCATATTATTTGGTTCCATTTATATGCAATGTCCAGAATAGGCAAAGCTATAGAGACCTAGAGTAGATTAGTGGTTTGCTAGGGCTGGGGGCTGCTAATGAGTGTAAAATTATTTTTAGTATGAAGACAATGTTCCGAAATTATACAGTGGTGATAGTTCACAACTCTGAATATGCAAATAAGTCATTGAGTTGTACACTTTGAGTGAATTATATGTTACTGGTGGCCTGGTGCATTCATTTGTGCATGGATGGAGTCCGGCGGCCCGCCCTGATCAGGGCTGATCGGGCAGGGCTGGCCAGGGAGAGGGGATGTAGGAGGTTGGCCCCCTGGTTGAACTCTGGTCAAACTCTCAGTTGAGAGGACAGTTTGCATATTACCCTTTTATTATTTAAAATAGGAATTACCGTATTTTCTGGCATATAAGACAACTTTTTAACCCAGGAAAATCTTCTCAAAAGTCGGGGGTCGTCTTATACGCCAGGTGTCGTCTTATAGGGCGGGTGCTGAAACTTCTGAGCTGGACTGGAAAATCTGTGGTCACCGCATACGGTGGGGTGAGCTCAAAAATGGCCCCACTCCATTCATTTCAATGGAGCCGGACGGAGACTGCAAGTGTCTCTGGTCGGCTCCTTTTTGTGCCACATACGGTCTCCGTCCGGACTTTGAACCCAGGAAAATCTTCTCAAACGTTGGGGTTTGTCTTATATGCCCAGTCGTCTTATACGCCGGAAAATACGGTATCATCTCTCAATAAAGCTATTATACACAATATATTGGGGTCATTAGCACCAGTATATACTTAGTGTCTGAGTCTGATTCATCTTTATATTGTCCAACGTACTAAACACAGTGCCTTACTAAATCATTGAAAAATGGTGGGAGGGAGGAAAAAAGGGAACAAAGGAGAAGGAAGAGAGGGAAGACGGGAGGAAGAAGGATATAGATGGATCTAACAAACAAATTCACGAGTGGAATTACAATGCGTGGAAGAGTTTTTTACCAAGTGCTATTGGAGAGATAAAGAACAAAGAACGTGGCCAAGAACTGAATGCAGGTCACTCAGTTCAGCTGTCCTGTTGTTGATCTGATATGGACTGATAGAATCATGTCTGTTGTATTCCTTTTTTATTTTGAGTGATAGGTTGGCAAAACATACTTTAGCAGCTGTATGTTATGTGGATGATTCATGATGCTAACACTGGTGTGACCTTTATTTTTATGAGCTAAGAGAATTAAGAACCTAGAGTTTTAGTTTAATTAAACAGTAAGACACAGCAGATGGTGTATTTGTGGGTGATGATTGCACTCCTCTGGTTCCCTCAGGCCATGCTCTAACCCCACGGAATGCTTTGCCTAGGGTGTTACACCTTTGCAGGATTGCTAGGAAGACAAGCATGCGGTATTAATGTCGTCAGAAAATCTTGGAGGACAATTTACAGTAGGACTTGAATTTCACAGGAAATTCTACTGGCTATCGGGACTAGCGTTTTGGGAAGAGCATCCATGACATTGTGTGGTAGTAGTAGTTTACTGCTTCTCTTTACTCTTCAATATTTGCAGGTAAGACTTTTATTACCCTGGTATTCTTCTGTGTAATCTGGTCCAACATTAAGAATGCATTGGAATATGATTTGCATGTTTTAAAGTACTCGGAGAAGAATAGGTAAATGGAGAAGCACTGGATTTATGGCAGGTTGTTTTATTATGTTTGTTTTTAGTCACTACGAAGAGCCCAGAGTGTCCTACAATATGCATTTCGCCCAAGTACTGTGCTTACCGCCAGCATATTTACTCCAGAGGATGTTCAAAACATACATACACAGAGCGAATATGGAATCAGCCTAGCGCTTTGCACTGATCACGCAGTTCTTCAGGGAGAGAACCAGATTGTTCAGTTGAATTACTTCCTCATTGTTAAGGGAGAGACTATCTGTCTAGCTCAGATTCTTTTCCCATTGCTCTCTTTGAAAAACTGAATTACTTGAAAGCTGGAATAAAACTTGTAATTACACAGTATTTTAGATTTTAAGATAATAGGCCTCAAATTTTCTCATTAATGCAATATATGAAATCATCAGAATGAAATACAGTCACTTACTGGCTGTAATGTTGTTAAAAGTATGAACTGTGTGAATATTTTAAAATATAAATTTCATTGCTTTGGATAGAAGAATCTATTTGTCTCATCTCTTTGCTACAAAGACTAGAATTGGAATTGTAGTTAAATCATGAACTTCAAAAAATAATATTTTAACAGAGGGTATAATTTCTCTGGGAAAACCCACATTTTATATTGATTTTTTTCTAAATTACATAAAGAAACTATTTCCTTTTATTTTTAAGGGTGTTGTCACCACAAAACTACATTATCTTACCAGATATTCTTTTTGGAGATCTTTTATAATTAATTAAATGAAGCATTTCTTTTCTGGATTCCTACCAACTTCAATACACTCAAGCACTGAAGATATAAAACTGAAGGTATAAACACTACTTAGCAATTCTTCCTATAGGAATAAAAGATTATTAACCTTTTAGTTAATATTCACCAGTGTGTATAGGGAAAGATCTATAAACATGTAACTGCACAGGAAATCTAATATATAACTAATTTTAGCCTATAAATTATTAATGATTTTACTCTATTGCAAAATCATTGGTCTTTCATTTCCTTCAGAACTAGATTTTCATCTAATTAAAATGTAGAAAAGAAGGAACACTAGACTATTGCCCATTTCCTTGGTATACAGGTACCTTTACAGTTCTTTTGTAGCTCTGTTTAATAAAAACATCCTAATGGACCCCAAAATAAGACCTTAACAGGGAGATTAAATTATGCTTTAGAATTTTAGGAATATTAGAATTATTTATTTTAATCCTCTAAAACCAGTAATAGGTTAATTATCATCCAGCTTGTTTACCTAACAATGATGCTGAATATTTTACATTATTTTCATATTAGAGGAAATGAGAAAATCTGTCAAGGGATTTTCAGCTGGTGTGCCACAAGAATTTTTAAAACATGGAAATTCCTGACTAGTTAGGGGCACTGACCTCTTTTCCCTTAGACTGTCAAATAAAAAAGTGACACCGTACAGCAGTAGTTGTTCAGCATGAATGAATTAAAATTCTAAATTATACCTTTTTTTTGTCAGAGCGTCAAAAACCATATTTTTGGGGTGCCGCAGAATTTTAGTGATTAGTTTATGTACCCCAAGAAGAAAATGGTTGAATGTCGCCGGTTCACCCCTGACATGTGCACCTGCAGCTTCCGTCTCTGAGCAGTTCAGCCCTTTTGTTGAGAGGATGTAGAACCAGAAAGACTGGCTTCAGTCCACACTGTGCTGCTTACTAGCTGTGTGTTGTATCACGTAGGATTTCCTTTTGGGTCTGAGAAACTCCAAATGGTAGTGTAAATGCCAGTTTATTTTGTCACCTAAGGGAAGTCTGGAGATGGGAATGTAGGGCTCCACCCAGTCTTCAGGAACTCCGCCTCCCCACGCCATTGGCGACTTCTCCCGGAGGTCATCTGCTGCCCAAGGTGACTGCTGGAGCCTGAGCCAGAGCTGCAGCCTCAGAGGCAGCGGGGACGACTAAGACCTCCTCCCGCATAACCCGCTTCTCTCCCGAGTCTCTAGGAGCCCGTGACCTGGATGTGAGGGAGGGAGGAAGTGTTACCTTTTTTGTTGTTGTTGTTGTTAATTCTCACCTGAGGATATTTTTCCATTGATCTTTTTCTAAAAATATTTTTATCGATTTGAGAGTGGAAAGGAGTGGGAGAGAGAGAAACATCAATGATGAGAGAGACTCATGGATTGGTTGCCTCCTGCACATCTCCTACTGGGGATCAAATCTGCAACCTGGGCATGTGCTCTGCCTGGGAATCGAACCGTGATCACCTGGTTCATTGGTCAACGCTCAACCACTGAGCTGTACGGGTCGGGCTCCGTTGATTTTTAGGGAGAGTGGAAGAGAGAGGGAAAGACAGAGAAACATCAATGTGAGAGAAACACATCGATTGGCTGCCTCCTGCATGAGTACTGACCACGGCCCATGCCTGCAACCCAGAATTAAACCTGGGACCCTTTGGTTCGCAGGCCGGCGTTCTACCCACTGAACAAAACCACGAGTGCAGAAGTGTTATCTTTAATACCAAGGGTTGTGTTACAAAGGAAGAGGGGAAGAATGGATGTTTGCTGAGCAATAGCATTCTGGGCCATATTGACCTTGAGCATTGTAATTTCATTGAGCCTCAGCTTCCTTGTCTTTAAAAATGATTGTGAAAATAGTATCTAGTTCATAGATGCTATTGTTTCGAGTATCTTCTTTTATTACCATTTGGCTCTCCTTTCTCCTCTTCTACCTCCTCCTACCTTTTCCCTCTGGAAATCTGTTATCTGTGTCATGAGTTTTGTTTTTTAAAATATTTTTATTGATTTTTAGAGGGAGAGGAGGAGAGAGGGAGGGAGAGAGAGAGAGACATCGATGTGAGAATGGAACATTAACCGGCTGCCTCCCGAACACTTCCCGCCGGGGATGCAGCCATAACCTGGCGTGTGCCCTGACTGGGAATTGAACCTGCAAACTTTGGATGCACAGGACAACACCCAACCATCTGAGCCACACCGGTCTGTGTCTGTGAGTTGTGAGTTTTTTCTTTTTCTTTTTTTGCTTAATCCTGTCACGTTTTTCACCCAGCCTCCTTCCCCTCCCCCAAGTCCCCCCAACAACTAGCTGTCAGTCTGGTCTGTTCTCTGTATCTATGAGTCTATTTCTATTTTGACAATTTATCTTGTTCATTAGATTCCACATGTAAGTAAAATCATATGGTATTTGTCTTTCTCTGACTGGCTTATTTCACTTAGCATAATGCTCTCCCAGTGCTCCATGCTGTCGCAAAGGGTAAGGCAAAGGGTAAGATCTCTTTCTTTTTTATGATCAAGTGGTATTTCATCATGTAAATGTTCCACTTACCTACTGACGTACACTTGGGCTGCTTCCAAACCTGGGCTGTTGTCAGTAACGCTGAGTGAGCACAGAGTGTGCATATTCTTTCAAAACAGTGTTCCAGGTTAGTGTTTCGGGATTCTTACCAATATTACCAGAAGTGGAATTGCTGGGTCGGAAGACCCATTTTTAATTACTTGAGGAAAGTCCATCTTGTTTTCCACGGGGGCTGCACCAATCTGCATTCCCACGTCCTCGCCAATGCTTGGTGTTTGTTGATTTACTGAGGATAGCCATTCTGACAGGTGTGCGGTGATAGCTCATTGTGGTTTAAATTTGCATTTCTCTGATGATTAGTGGCATTGAGCATCCATTCATATGTCTATTGGCCATCTGTATATTCTCTTTGGAGAAATATCTATTCAGGTTCTTTGCCCATTTTTTAATTGTATTATTTTTTTGGTGTTGAGTAGTATGAATTCTTTATAAATTTTGGATATTAGCCTCTTATCAGATGTATTATTGGTGAATATGTTCTCCCATTCAGAGGGTTGTCTTTTTCCATTTGCTTATGGTTTCCTTTGCTGTGCAAAAACTCTTTAGTTTGCTGTAGTCCCATTTGTTTATGTCTTCTTTTGTTTTTCTTGTCTGAGATATATTTAAAAAAATACTGTTGAGAGAAATGTCCGAGATTTTATTGTCTGTGTTGTCCTCTAGGATACTTATGATTATGAGTCTAACATTTAGGTCTTTAATCCATTTTGAGTTTATTCTTGTGTATGGTGTAACAAAGTGGTCTAGTTTTATTTTTTGCACATATCTATCCAATTTCCCCAGCACTATTTATTAAATAGACTGTCTTTCTCCCATTGTATATTTTTGCCTCTTTTGTCAAATATTAATTGACTATAAAGACGTGTGTTTATTTCTGGACTTTCTATTCTGTCCCATTGATTTATATGTGTTTTAATGCCAGTACCATGCTATTTTGATTACTATAGCTTTACAGTACAGTTGGATATCAGGTAGCGTGCTCCCTCCAACTTTGCTCTTCCTTCTTAAGGTTTCTGGAGCTATTGAGGTCTTTTGTGCTTCTATTGAAATTTTTGGAACATTTGCACTAGCTTTTTGAAATATGCCATTGGTATCTTGATAGGAATTGTGTTGAATCTACAGATTGTTTTGGGTAGTTAATGATTTTAATTTTTCCTATCCATGAACAAAGCATGTAGTTCCACTTATTTGTCTCTTCTTCAGTGTCTTTCTTCCGTATCTTGTAATATTCTCAGTACAGGTATTTTACATTCTTGGTTAAGTTTATTCCTAGGTATTTTATTATTGATTTATTTGTTCATTTTTTTGTTGTTGTTAGTCCTCATCCACAGATTTTTTTGGTCTATTGCTTTTTAGAGAGAGTAGAAGGGAGGGGGGCAGGAGGAAGAGAGGTAGAGAAGGAGGGAGAGGGAGAGGGAGGGAGAGAGAGAAGAGGGAAGAGAGAAGAGAGAAGAGAGAAACATTAATGTGAGAGAGAAAAATCAATCGGTTGCCTCCCTGTGCCTGGTAACCTGTCAGTGACAGGGCACACTCAACCTGAGCCACACCGGCCAGGGCAGTTTTTTAAAAAATACATAATTGCAAATGGGATTGTTTTCTTAGTTCCCCTTTCTGATGGTTCATTACTGGTGTATAAAAATGCAACTGATTTCTGAGTATTTCTTTTGTATCCTGCTACTTTACTAAATTAAATAGTTTTTTGGTAGAATCTATAGGGTTCTCTATATACAGTATTATGTCACCTTCAAATAAATGATATTTTACTTCTTCATTTGGGAGCAGTCTCTGAAGAGCTCCTTATTGCTGTCTGTACCCAATAGTCATCAAGAATAATTCTACCCACAAACGTCGTTCATGGATTTCCCAACCCTGCCCTCATGTCTGTTGCCACTCTCTGAATTCAAGCTGTCTTCATCTACCAGATGAATCCACACTTTTTAGGATAGTATTTCAGTATTTCTATAATATGACGGCTGTATTAACAGCTTTGTCTTGTGTCAGCCACCCCTCAGTAGTCTCTCCATGTCACACATCTCTTTTTCCTTCATTTCAGTGAAAATTCATGTTCTCCAATTAGATCACTGTGACTCTAGTTTTATCTTCAGGATAAATGTGGAATAATTCTCAAGTTTATAATTTTGAACACCAAGGTGTGATTTCTAGAAACGCTTTTATGATTTTATGCGGCCAGCACATAGACAGGCATACCAGCTCTTCCTGTCATACCTGGTGTCCAAGTGTATAGAAATGAGAGAACAAAGGTTCTTGAGTGACAGGGCTGGGTGGGGGAGGTTGAGGTCTCTAATGGATGGTGTGGTGTGTTCAGCAATTCTCAAGGTATAGGTTTAGATCTGGAAACTCATTATTTTTACTTTGCTAGACAATAGCATTAGTTTAGCTACTTAATGTGAATGTTATGCATTTTGCTTTCAAATTAAAATAAAGAAGTAGAGAAGGCTCGCTTTATTGGTGTGTGTGTGTGTGTATGGAATTCGTAATGGGGATGTATAATTTAAAATCCCTCTGATGCAATATTTTGAAACTAAGTTTGTAGTACAATTAAAACATATCTTTGGTTATAGATTACTTGGCCTTTTGCCATTTTCATAGGCAATGTCCTACTTAAATAGCCTGGATTGGCTGAGAAAAATAATTGCTGCTATGAAATAATTTTGCAATTACCACTGTAATTAAGGGCAGTTTGTTAATGAAAGTGCTGGGTGAATAATGACTGCAGGGCACTCCATCTTGCAGCTTCATGCCAGATGATTGGCTGACGTGGTGGAGGCAGCCAGGGAATTAGTGACACAGCTGTCATGGCTACAGGATGGATGTAAATAGCCTTCGCTGTTGATGATGAAGAACAGTCATTAGCCTCCTGCCCCTTGGGAACTGGTCAGAAGAACAAAAATAAACTTCACACACGATGGTAAAAGCCATTCCTTATGTCTCCTTTTCTCCAGTTTGAACAATTAGCATTCTGGGAAGTGTGGCGAGCGTGTGGAGGAGCCCCCTGCACTGCCCAGGCAAGTTAGTGTGATGAATGTCCTCCTGCTCGGGCCCTGGTGGTTCACAGTTTATAGCTGCTCTGATTAGCTTATGGGCCAGTTAAAAACTGCTCTTCAGAGACCCGTGGGCCCC